>JAOBYE010522418.1:0-12988 GCA_025403585.1 Parazoanthus swiftii
CTCTTTCCATATCTGTCATTTACAGAGCGAGAACATCAGGTTTTTAACTAAATAAAAAAACGTGAGAAAGGTCTATCGTCTTCTCTCCCTGCTCTAACTTATAACACCACCACTGCTCCAAGAGCTTAATGCATTATAAAATCATAATACTCTTGCTTTGTGGTGCAAACCTTGGCCATCTTTTCTCCTCTGAAGTACAGCTCAATGCTGTGTGTGTTTGCTGGATTGTAAACAGCAATGTCAGTTTCCTGCAAAACAGAATTGACAGTCATTGTTACTTGCTGAACAAGTAAAAAAAGGACTGCGTGAGTGCGTATTGACTGTGATACAGATACTCCAAAAGTTGTAGCGCACAAGAGAAATAAAAGACAGCTGTGTCCACAAAGTAAAGCCCAATCTTATGCTCTTCAACTATTCGTCCAAGTGCTTACTGCACATCACAGTCTATAAACTGATTATCCAAGCAACAACAACAACAACAACATTTATTTTCCATTATTACTGTAGATAAATGCATAGTTAGTTATCATAACATTTAAATACAAATTACACTTACAATACTCGTTGCAAGTCTAAATCAGTAGACTGGTAAACTTTGCAGTTTTCGAGCAGTCGCCTTTTTTTTAAGTTTCAATATACAAAGTGAGAAACATGATGCTAAAGAGAATTTTGGAGAGGAGAGAGCTCAGTCAATAATTAACGTTTTAATTGTTTTGAGAAGTTGAATACATTGAGGTCTTTCAAGTAAATTGGCAGGAATACTATCCCAAAGAACAGTCGCCATATAGGCAATCAGTTTTTTTTTTTGCCAGAATGGGTGCGTACTTTTACTTTAAACAGGTTTTTTCGAGACTGGGCGTATCTTGTGTTATAACTATGAACATTTTTGGCGTATTGAAAGAGGTTTTTAAACACTTTAGCTAAAAGGCTTTTGTGCCAATGATTCATAATTTAAGAGTCTGCAATCGGTAAACGTTATTTACTGTGAGAACACTTTAATAGGTTTAGCAAAGGGAGTGCACTATCTGTTTGATACCCAAATGTTTGTGCAAAGAATATAAGCCGTATGGAATTAGTCTGTTTTGTTTGTATTTTGTTGATGTGAGTTTTGTAGGTACTTCCACATGCTAAGATACATGTAACATGTGATATATAAGGAAATATGATACTATAGTAAAGTTGTTTCACTTGAGAGTGTAAAAAGGTGTTTTAATTTTGCAATGATGCCATTATTTATTACGAGCGATTCTAGTACAGATATAAATTTCCGTTTGTAGAGTGGAAGGTTGTAAACGAATTCCTTGAACTATCGTAAATTTGTGTCAGGGAACAAAAGTATAGCTTGCACCAAAAAAGACCACTTGTATTTAAATAAAAATACACTAAAGAGAAAAAAAAACAGAAAATACAAGGATACTGTATCTGTTTCTCTTACACATGTAAAAGTTTATGAAGCACTGAAATTATAAAGCATACTACTGTAATAATTTGAACATCTGCAAAATGACACATCTGCAAACTGTAACTCATGTACACGTACCTGATTATCTTCATACTCGCGAATCAAAGCTGCCTTCAATCGCCCCATCTCATTCTGCTCTCCATGTACAAGAACCTTAATTGTAAATAATAATAATAATAATAATAAAAACAAAGTAATTAACAATTATTCCACATACGCGCGTTGGATATGAGCTTTTAGGTAGCGGACGAGGTGAGAAGCACCGAGTCGGCTATCGTAAGGCCGTGTCCAACAAGTGTGAGTGGTAAAATAATTGTTTTATTAAAATAATACTAAACAGTGGATAAAAATATTGCAAACTTTATATGCTACCGACTCAAGTTTTCGGCCATTTTGAGGGAAAATTTTCCGTTATAAAATTGTCTATTTCAATATTTGGACAAACTACAGGATATAGGATTTAGACCTTAAAAAGCCTATAAAATTACTAGAAACTCAATGTCCAGTGTTTGGTGTTTAATAATTCTAACTATGCATGTACAGGTAGTAACAAAGCAGTAATAAACTCTAATAACTCATTAAAGAGGATTAACTGTAAATACCCAACATGTACAGGCCGAACTTTCTTACAAGATTATTGAATGATCCCTGTCTAGGAGTAAAAGGTTCAAAGGTAAAACCTAACATTTACCATAACTGAAATCCTACGACTCCCTTTGTTCTAAATCAATCAGGCTACATCTGATAACAAGGTGTGAAAATCTAGGGTTGCCAAACACAGCTCTTTTGATGGCTGTCTTTGATAGCAGTAGACTTCAGCTGTCTTCGATCTAAACAGAAACTTGAAGTCCTATCCTCTCTTCATACTACATGTAGTACTGGTATGAACATTGAAGCCCAGTGGAAAATTAAAGGAGTGATTATTTTGGTGCATAACATTATTTTCGGTGGTTTGTTTTCAATTTCTAATTTGTTTGCTGACATTGTGTAATAAAGCAAAATGGGATGTATTGTATATTGTATGTTTAACTTCTTGAGTGTGTCTAAGATGTCTTGGGGAATAAGCAGTAGCAAAAAAAGTGTTTTAAAAAGCTATATCCCTGGCAGTAACTCATTGTAGGCCATACACAGATTATTTTACATAAATAATTAAATATTAAATATATACTTACAACATGGGGCGGCCTCAACGTACGGATAAAATCGCTGGTTTGCTCGTAATCAGTGTGTGCCGAAAAAGATATATAATCTGTCAAATGAACAAAGACAAACAAATCAAGGAGTTAAGTAAGACAGAAGCAGGTATTGGGAAACCAAAAAAACAAACAAGGCCTTTGTCTAGCCTAACAAAAGTAAAAAGTTCCTTCGTTTCTGTTCAAAAGTAATCTACAAATAGAATGTCATTTCCTAGAAAATAAAAATTTTCCCTCCTTTACAACTTTACAAGTGGAAGAAGTTAAGGTTATCAGAAATCAGTGTTATGCTTACATGTATTAAAATAATAAATACTGTAATTTTATTATATAATTAAGTTAGTTTAACATTTATTGTAAAAACGGAATTGTTGTTTCTAAGAAACACCAAACATTACAATTGCCAAAAACTGAACTTCAATTAGATACAGTAAATATCTTAATTATACAGACCAATTGAACATTTCCGTGGTGTCCGTTGACCAGTCATTGTGACCACCTCCTCTGGTTCAGACATCAGTTGCTATGTGAAACAGATTTATATTAAAATCTTATTCTCTAACTAATTCTTACTTTTGCAGTAAGAAACATAATAAAGTTTAAATTATTGTCACAATGCTTTCTCTTTGCATGACAAAATCATAACCAAAACATGCCAATCTTTTTTCTTCATTTTTGGTCAAAGTTGACCAAACACATTTTACATGTAGTTCATAAGTCCACCAGACTTGCATCAGAAATTTCTCTTCTTTTTCCTTAAATGATTTATTAGTAACTATAGAAAATGTAATATCAGATTTACTGGTGCGAACTGTGTAATCCGATCAATGAAGATAAGAAAGAACCTAGAAAAACAGTTTGCTGGAATCTTATAAATACTTACTGAATAAAATAATCATGTCAGATCTACTACATAACATAAAACTATCAACTAAACATACCTTCCTTCAGATGTTGTACTTACCTTAACACTGAAACTTTACACTATCCTTTATGTAGACATACTCTTTCATGTATATTTATAACAATATATACATTTATATATAAAATATTTTGATATTTACATGACTATGTATTTATTTCTTTTTTCTCTTGACCTTTTCTAAAATAATGTAAAAATTGATAATAATTATTAGTTTACTTCTTTGTGTAGCCTCTTGTTACTGCAGTTACATGTAGCTACCTACTATTTAATGATCATTTCTGTTTACACACTGTATTTTTTGTATTTATAAGGAAAAACTGTAAAAGATAGTACTAAATGAAGAGACTGTATTGTAATTAATTGTACATGTATTGTGTTGTGTTATATCGTATGATATTAATTTTTATCAAATAAATTTATCGTATCATATCATATTGTATTGTTTTTGAATGCATCATATCCTATCACAAGGCATCTTATAGCGTTTATACCTCTTATTAGCCAAGTGCGAGGTCTGAGCTTTTTCATTCGTTTTACAGCCCAAGCACCAAGCGCATGGGCCATGAAAACAAGAAAGGAAAATAACGAGGATCCATAACTTGCCATACTGACAGAGCGAACAAGACTAATAAGATGTTTATTAAATGGCTTTACTGATTATTTGAAAAAAAACTGTCAATTTCTTGACTCTAGTCTTGGTCTTCGACATGTAGCTCTTCTTCATTTGGGGCTGTTTCTTCAGTAATTTCAGGATACAATTTGATTTTGAAATTAGGCAAGTCAAAGACGTTGTCATCATTCGATCTTAAGAAAATCGTAGAAAATTTGGAGCATTTTAAGTGTCTTTTTTTGTTTGCAAAACATTACTTAAAAATGTAAACAAACTTTGTAAATGACAGCCACTTCAGAGCTAAAGGTACGTAAGGCTACTTACGGACCTGAAATCAACTAATCGCAGCACACGAAATCAACCAGTCAAATGTATCATATTGTAACATATATGATTGTATAGTATTGTACATGCATTATATCAAGTTGTTGATAATGTAGTTGTTCATGTTCATGTATCATGTATAACTGTATTTTATCACGTTGTATCTTCTCATAATTACCGTCTTCAGTGCGCAATTTAACAACACTATCTAGTTTTAAAAAAGATGTAAAAACTCTTTTTTTGAAATCCGGTTCATACACGGCAAACTTGTAAAACGGTGACGTGCGTCATTTCTTTATATTCATATATTTTTATACGTAACGTTAATCCCTGAATGTTTTTACCGTGTTTAAATAAAGTATGATGATGATGATGATTTGTATTGCATGTGACACTGTACCTTTGCCAGTGTCCCTTCCACACAGTAGCCAGCTATAATGACACCGTTCCTTCTATCAGTACACCACTGTTCAAACAGTTCACGCGACAGCCCACTCTGCAAGCATTTTAGTTAACATTACAAGTAGCCATTTACAGTATTATGTGTTGAAACTTCATCCTTACTGAGGAATGGATTACTGTTGCCCCAATTCAAATTTGTTTTTGGTTTTACTGTTAGTACATAGATGGTTAGAACTTTATTGTGGTTGCTACTGACTTTCGATTTCAAATATTCATTGTTTCTCCAATTTTTCTGTGACTGAGCATCAATTTTCTCTAACCACATAGTACACACACAAAAATGTTGTCAGAAATCATCAGAATTTTAAAAACTAGAAACATCCTAAACAAAGTCGTGAACACTTTGATTTCACTGCTGACACAGAACTTTCAGCAGAAAACAAAACTGTTTTCCTTTAAAAAAAAAATGGTCAAAATAAATAAGATAAGGTTAAAAAAGATAAGGTTTTAAAAAGCACAGTCACCTAATTTCTGCACAAAATGAAGTAGCATAAAAATTAATGTTTATTCTCTTTTGTAACGTTGTTTTAGTTTTCTGTAAAAAAAATATTTACAAGTTGAGAATCAAAATAAAATTGAACAGAAAAATGTCTGAAGTTGAACTTGGTGTGTACATGTACATGTATCTAAGCAAACACACTATGGCAGAGTGTCCAACTTACGCCCCTTCCTACAGTGTAACCTAAAGTGGGATTTAATAAGAGAGGGTGGTTTAAAAACAGAAAAGGTGTCTGGGGGGCATGTTTCCCCAGAAACTTTGAAATTTATGGATTAAAATTCAAAATTATTAAGAATAAGTTTTTCTAAATAACGCACATCTAACTTTAAAGACTATAAAAATTATTGTTTATTCCCTTTGTTTGCTTTGAGATCTTGAGAAAAAAATGTTAAATCTTGTTTTAGTCTTTTGTCCAAGTTTACAATTTGAGAATCAAAACAAAAGTGAACATAAGAGAAAAAATGTTTGAAGTTGAACTTGGTGTGTAACTTACATGTAGCAATCACACTATGGCAGAGTAACCAACCCAAATTGGATTTAATGGAAGGGGTGATTTAGCATGCAAGTACATAGCCAAAGGTGTCAAGGGGCATGCTCCCTGTAAGTTTTTGAAATTCATATTCTTGGGTTGTATGTGACGTCATAGCCGCCATGTTGGTGTACAATAACAATAGAGTTGCAATTACTTTCTTTTGTCATGTCAACCAACATGGCTGCCATGCCCTTTGTCTTTTGAGTCTCTGGGGATTGAGTGAAACCCAGCAATATGCTGAAATGCCATTTCCAAAAGTCTCAGATGCCACTTTTGTCAAAATGCTGGATAAATTGATTGCCACTTTACACTCATTTTTATAAAGAAAGATAATCTGACTGATAAATACAGTACTTGTTGTTGGGCTCAATGTTCACTGAAGCAGGATCATCAACATTGGGAATTTTCCTAGTCCATCTGCATATCAGCAAATTCAGTACATGGCTGTACTTTATTCACCACTGAGTAGGGGTTATTAGACACTCTGCCCTAGCTACATACACTACTGACAGCACCTTACCTGCATCATGCCTGGACTGGCCATCACAACAGAGGGGCCAATATCATCAAACTGGTCAATACTCTGCAGTATCATGAGACAAACTCAAAATTAATTTAGAATTATCAACCCTAGAAACTTTTAGGGGTCAATCTGACCCTCCATTGATTTTTTCAACCTCAAATTTCCACCAGTTGACAATTTCCAAAAGCTTTAAACTTGTTCAACTGTTCCTTAATTGTAAACATATCTTTTGCTGTCTTTTGCTCTTGCTATCCAATAGTATACATGTATCTCAAAATCATACTAATTCATAAAGGTAAAAAATCCTTGATGACCACCCAAATCCAAAATGACAGCCTTTTTGAAACTTTTGCATTTGTTACCACTGACAGCAACAGTAGCCAACTAATTAACCATTGTTTGAATGGAAGTTAATTAGTTGGTCATGCACTAATTGCAAGCAGAAAGGCATGTACTGAGTCTTAACCATTTAAAAAACATAGCGGGTCAAGTTGTTCAGAAAAGTAGTTGAAGCTTTCTGGGTATAATACTGCCTTTCAGTTGGACTGAGCTAATGCGATACAACAAACATTTAGATAGCATATTATTATTCATATTATTCCCCTGCACACTAACAAAGTTCTATCCACTAGGAAAACCTCTTACCTTGAGATTTGATATGTGCTTGAACACAAATGGATTTGAAATAGCAATCTGTGGATGACATCAAACTTTTTGTTTGTATTTTCTCTTTTTTCTTTCTTTATTTTGTTTTAACTTGTTAATTTTAAAATTACAGTTGAACTACAAGTACAAGTTTACAGAAACACGAGAAACTTATACAATTGATAATAACTGAAAAAACTACCAATAATTATGGGAGTAACAAAATAAAGAAAAAATAAAAAGGTAAATATACAAAAGAGGCTATGAGCTAGAGACAGTAGATTAGTTTTTCAATTTCATGACTGAAGTGATTAGGAAGGTAGCACTCAGATTCATCTTTCCAAGTGTTTTAACTTTTCAATTGTCATCTGAAATCAAGGAACAATTTAGTTTGATTAGCTAATTGAAATTACAGACTCAGTAGAATTAATTAATAATTTTTTATTGCATACACTATTTTTGTTGTTACCAACCTGTTTCTTGATCTTGTCATTCATAGCACTGATGTACGTCTGAAAAACTAAATATACAGTGCAGATTGAAAGAGGTGAGTATAGAGTTTGTGGAAATAAACAAAAAAATTTACCATAATTAAAAAGTTACTGATTAACTGGCTAGACTACTACAACTATTAAATACTACTTCTACTACTGTACTACATGTACAAACACAAATGTGCAGGTTGCAGGTTTAAAATTAATCAAACTGTTTAGTCTCACTGGCCAAAAGCTATGTTAACGGATCTTGCTCCTACATGTACAAGTTGCTAAAACACAAACAAAAAGCTACTGGAAATAAGGCAGGGAGAAGTTAAAGAAGAAAGCAAAGTTTTGAAAGACATCTTTTTAACTGTCTCATTATGTTCTTCGGGTTGATTACCAAAACACTGAGGATCTAGATCTAAATCTTATCAGTCTTACTTTTGTTTCTAACACCTTAAACTAAAGATTTTAAAACACAGGTTAAGATTTGGACTTCTTGTAATAACCGACCTTTAAAGTCTTTAATAAGCAAGGGTTAAACAGGGGACATTAGCAACAAAAAACGCAAGCAGGACCTTTTAGAGAAGTGCTTGTCTGAGTACTTAATAACAGTACATAGTTATAATTTTATGGTCCAGCAGCACTTGTACATGTCTTTAGTTAGGCACAGTCAAAAAGTTTCATGCAGGATCAGTGCCACTACAAGTACTAAGTGTGATGGTTGTTCTAAATGATCTTCAAGTTAACATTTTAATTTTTTTGGTTTTCAGTTTGGTTGACTTGATAAAAGGAAAACTTAAATGAAGTACCGGTAGTTGAAAATATGTCCAACTGTAATTAGTTTACATGTATAAGAATACAAGATATTGGATCCAAGTCTTTAATAGCATTAATTTTGTCTCTGTCTATGGTCTCCAAATTGCAGGACTTCAGAAATTTAACCAACTCACTAAGTCAATCACACTCACATTCCTCACATTTTAAAATTATAACTAACCTGCCATGCATTTCTTTGCTAGCTGCGAGGCATAATAGATTGGAATATCATGAAGCTCAGGGTGGTTCTGCCAATACTCATCTGCAAATTGACACAATGACAGTTTTAAGTAATGAAACAAAAAATGAAGCAATAAATCAAGTGCTCATGCAGTGGCAGATCCAGAAATTTTCAGAAAGGGGATCAATAACCCGCAATTTTTTTAAAGGGGAGGAGTTAAAAAAGCATCTGTTCTCAAAAAGATACATTTATTATTATTATTATTTTCTGTTGTTTTTCTTAGAAAATGTTTTCAAAATTGCCAAAGAAAGGGGGCCTAGTACCCTATTAGCCCCTCCCCTACAAGTAAACTGACATTAAACCTATTCATGATCAACACTTAACTGTCTCGTGAAACAAGGAACTACATCTACCGGTAACTACGCCATTCCCATTGCATATATGTATATCATTTGTTTATACGGACATATAAAAATAAAAATTGTGATACTGATAACATGCAAAAATTTGAAGTTTCTTAATTTAGATTTTTTCAGATATTTTCAGATATTTCAGGACATCTTAAATTAAATTTTAATCAAACTGTCAAAATCTTTTCATAGAATTCTTTTAAAAAAAATGTATGTTTTTCCTGGAAAAGGAAATAATAAATGTCCAAAGTTGCCCAATGGGAGGATTTTGTTTGCCAACCTCTGACTCCTTGGAAAGTTCCATACATGCATGGGTGAGGAAAAACATTAAAGAATGGTTTAATTTGTTCACTAACATATCCAATCAGTCTCCAGCACCCTATGAAAATCAAAATCTTGCAATGATCATGGTCTGTTTTTGCTTCAAAATTAAGTCTGTGATTCATTGTGAGAGCAAAAACAGTGTTTATGTTTTGTGAGTAAAACACAGATAGATCTGTAACTGTGATCTGCTCTATAATTTTTCAAAAAAAAAGTCATTAAAATTTTAATATTTTGTATCTCTCTTTATCACCCGGTTGTACAACAACAACAACAACAATAATTTATTTACACTCCGAAATTAATACGAATGATATTACATTATACACAAGGGATTCATAGGTTTACAAACTGATGAGTGCAGGCCACCTGTAAATAACCATAAGGGCTAATCAAGACAGGTGGCCTTTAGACAATAGAATAATGTGAAAATAATTTATTGAGCTAAGGTCAAGAGTACAGAGTATAAACATTCTAATTGCTATTGATATGCTCAAGGAAAAATACAAGATAAAAATCAAAACAAAGTAAGTGACGGAGAAAAAAAACAAGAATAAATTACCCAAATGTATATATTTTATAAGGCGAGCATAAACTCAGTGCAATATTAGTTGTTTAGTGGATAAGTATTCAGCAATGATGCTTGATTTTAATTTTGATTTAATACAAGTCATGTATCTATTACATGTACACACCTAAAATAAGTAGCAGTTCTTGAGCTCGTCCCAGGGCAAACACAGGAATAAGACACCTCCCTCCTCTGTTCACAATGTCATGAACAGTGCCTGAAAGTCATTGAAATAATAGGTTAATAATTTTAATAATTATTTTAAAAAAAAGATTGGGCATCAGACTACAAATGATGAATAAGATCAGTTAGAGTCCTCGCTTTTGCAAACCCAGCTTTTCACTGGGCTTTTTTACTTACTGGTAAATCTTGTTTCCCTGTCCTCCCGTTTCTCATGAATGTGAGTGCCATATGTTGCTTCCTAGAACATTTAGAAGATTGCTACTTGTTACAAATGCATCCAATTTGCTATATAATTGCACCTTCCAATATCTAAAATGTGTAAAAGTAGGATTTTTATGACAAAACCTGTTCCTATCTCATCTTTTTTCATTATTTTCCTATTTGAGGCTGTAATTACTTGTTTTCTCTTAAGCTCAAGCAAATTTGCTGCAATTTTCCCCAAAATAAAAATTTTCCAAAAATCCAAAATGGCGGCCAAGATGGCAGACAAGCTGTGAAACAACCATTGCCATAGCAACAGTTCTTAATTAAATTTTGATTATTGCTATGGAAAGTAATTAGCTAACCCAAAGCTCTTTACATGCCAAAAATCAATCTTTTATATGCAACCAATTGAACAGTTAATTTGTTAGTTAAAATAGCTTGGTTGTCCCATGCATGGGGCATGCGACAAGCATGCATTTTTGTAGTGTGGGACAGCCTTCTGTGAAACTTTTGCACTGATGGAGATATTGGATCTCCATCAGCTGATGGAGGCTGGTAGGTTCTCAATGTAATTGCAGTAGGTCCCAATTCTTGTTGATATACAATCATTTACATGTATATATTGTATGTACATGTACATGGCAATCATTTGGCTTTCTGTGTGGGAAGAGCTGTTCTTTCCATTATTTAGATACGGGTAATGTCTGGGACGTTGCTGGCCTTTAAGTTGGTTTGAGTTGTGATCTTTTAACCTGGATTAACCTTGGAAATCTCTTTTACACATACATGACTGTATTATTGCCTTTTCTGAACTTGAATATAGTAATACATCATCCCTAGAAACTGTTGTTGATGAAAAAATCAATGAAACAAAAGCTATAGAAAGTTTAAACTCAAGTTACATCCTTGGGCAACAAAAGAAGGTGGAAAGAGAAATTAAGTGATAGTTTTGAAACTATTTAAGTTATAAACAGCTTCCTAGTATATTCTTTAAAACTTTGGCAAAAGCTACTTAAAGTGTATCATTGAAAAACAGTCAGTATTGCATGAATTTGCAAAAGGTTTGTTAATAAACAAAATAATTTTGTTTTCAATATTGAAAAAAATGTATACATTTAAAAAAAATAAATAACATTAATTTTAATAGCAAAAACACATTTTTAGTGACTATTACAAAAGGACCTTCATCACAGTGGTAATCAAAGACTTAGTCTGTAAATATATTAAGTGAACTCACCACAATAAGAACATCAGGAGATACACTAGGAATTTCAGCAGCCATCAAGTGGCGGTCTTCTTGCCTTGAAAAGTCCCCAGTATATAAAATCTGTTGGTATAAACATTTCTTAATTTACAATTTAATAATTCAATATATAATTATTTGCAGTACAACTACATGTAAGGCAGACTATAAAAATAATAATGGATAACAGCGGCAACCAAAAATTCAAATTCAGTGTTTCATTTCAAGAGTCAAGCAATGCGGCCTTTAGTACACTTGGTAGGATTCAACAAGCTTCAAAATCAGGGTGCACATTATATACCATGTACATGGATGAATATAGGATTTATAACTTAAACACTGGTAAAAATGGCATTATTTTAAGTGATTAAAGAGGCTGTAAAGGTACCTTCACACCAGCTATTTCGATCATGAACATGGCTGCACCCAACACATGGCCGGCATGGTAACACCAGAACTTGATACCACTCACTTCCTTTTCCTGAAACATGGTAATCACCACACTCTTAATCATAGAACTGTTTAACTTATCAATTACTGAAATAAGATTTGACATTTTGGGTAATACTTTGACTTGATCTGGTAGATGTTGCTAACTACAGCAAAATTTTATTGTTGGTACAGTAATCACTCATACAAAAAGAAAGCTGGAAACTAATTAGTTTATTAGATGTCTAGAAAATCCCTTGACAAAACTTACTAGATATTAATTTTATGTCTTTGCCAGCTGGTGAACATGTTTCAAACTAACTCACAGTAAGGTCAGCCCATTTAACTCCTTTGCTCATACATTTGCCAGAAGTATTATACTATCAGTAATACCTAATCCTTTCACTCCCAACAGTGTCAACTAATTATGTTTTGGTAAATTCTTATTTAATTACCTATTTCCATACATTTCCTACAAAAAAGTTGGGATAATTTTACTTCATCTTTGTAAGTTTTGAGTGTTTGATCAGTTCCTGTATTCTCACAAAGAAACAGTTCTCTTATACTGTAAAGAGAAGATACATAACTATACAGTGTAGATGTCGATAAAATTAATGGAAGTAAAAGGATTAAAACCTGGAAAAACTTTGTAATGTACAATAATTATACAGCCAAGCCAACAGTACAATAACCATGTACCAGGTCACATAGCCCAGCACTCACACAGGTACATGTACTGTACATAAAACCTCCTGATTTATATGTCATGCCTTAGGCTTGCTCAATGGTCAAACCATCTTTTTTGTCTACAGTACATGAGCTACATGTAATACTTGACAAGCATCCAGCACAACTTTATCTAAATACATCTGGGATCTCAAAGCGACAAACACAACATGCTCCATTAACTGGTCAACATTAAAATGCGCTAAATCCTACAATGGATTCCCAGGACAGTGCCACCTTTGCCTAACAG
>JAOBYE010522529.1:0-12986 GCA_025403585.1 Parazoanthus swiftii
CCCCCCCCGCCCCCCCCCCCCCCCCCCCCCCCCCCCCCGCGCCAAAAGCAAAGGTACGAGCCTTTGGGGGGCTCCGGGGGCACCGTACCCCGGAGATTTTTAAAATTAGTTTGTCTAAAAACGTATTTCCTTGATTTTAAACGCCATTTGAAAAAAAAAATCTGTGACTAAGACTTGCAAACATTTCCCGTTTTTCTCCGTCTTTGGGCAATTTGCTGAACTTGACACATTTGTTGGGGGTAAAAACTGTAGGCACGCCCCCCGGCACCTCCCCTTGCTACGGCCCTGGCATGTGGAATTTTTGTTGCATTTAATCTGCCTCTAGCAGGTCCTTCAGAAGGAAACTAAGGAAAACCAAGAAAAGCATGCAAGAAACAAATCGCCTAAACAGTGTTCTCACTTTACGTACATTTTTGAGCTACTAAAATCATTGTAATCATTTCTCCAAACTGTCAGCCCTGATCCATGTAAACACTAATATGTTCCAAAAATCTGAATTAAACTCACAAAGTTGCAAAAAGCAAGAACAATTTGCTCACACATATCTTATCTTGCTTTCTCCGTTGACTAAGAAAGGTCAACTGCGTAGTTTTTGGTTGCAATATGTGACAAGTTACTTACTTTACAGTAACTGTAATTGTGAAAATAAGATTTTGAGGCACCATACTGGTAATTTGCCAGTAAATTGTGACTTGCTGCAACTTATTCTTACGCACACGCAGTTGTTAATCAGTCTACATAGAGTACAGGTAACTCACTTTTCCCGTTCCCATGTCATTGCTACAGTGTTTTCCTAAATCCTTTATACAGGCCTCTTGTATGTCAGGAAGCAGCTTCACATCTGAAGCACGTTGGTGCATTACCCGTCGAACATGGACTGCACACTCCCTACTGACCTGTAAAGAAATAAAGATTCCCAAGAATGTGTATATACTGTATAATTCACTTTCTCAATCACGCGCTGAGCAACTTTAGCGCTTCAGTTGGCGGGCTACACAGATTGGACTCAAAATTAAAAACGTTTTAGACTATAAAAGTACTACAGGCTGTTGCCATTTCACGCGGAATCCAAGGTTTTAGATATTTATTGACCTACGTCGTAGACTCAAGCTACCGATGTTTTAGACACTTTTCGAGCATTTAGCATTTTTTCTTAAAAATCTATAATGAACAATATTGGGCGTTATTTTTGCTACGGAGTAAGGCCCAAGTATTCAGACTTTATCCAGACCTTTGCTTTATTTTCCACACTTTCCCCAGACATTTTCGGGTTTTTAGACTTTTTCCAGTTTTCAAGACTCTGTGATACCCCTGTGCACGGTGCAAGCCATACAAAAAAGGCGTGTACTTTAAATCTCACCTGTTGCTTGGCGTGCTTAAAGGAGTTCCGGTAGAGGCAAGACACAATCATACCACTCGGCAATTCATCTTTCGTATCGTCCCACGCGGGCGCATGGCAGATTTTTTTTGCATCTTTATGGCAAGCTTGGTAAAGATCTGTATCAAGTCTACATATCAAAAAAGAAACGTATATTAACCTGTAGGTCAATAATTTAGTCAATCATCCATCAAGCCTGGTTCGTAAAGATACTTGAATGTAAAATTCCAGACCTTTTTCAAACTTATTCCACACCTCTTTCCTCATTTTTCAGAGTCAAAATGTGGTAATCATTTTAAATAAAAGCATTAATTACAAACTGCTGCCATTTACGCATAAGCCTCAAGATGCACAACATATATCTGTCATTCATGAAAAGTTTGATAACTTCAAAATATTATTTGGCATACTTAACTGCAACTCTTTTTATCTAGCTAATCATATCATATTGATTGGTAAACAAATCATATACCTTTGTAGAAATAAAAAGATAAAGCCAGATTTTGATATATTTTTAAACTGAATTAAACGTGTCTCTGAAATTGAACGTGATATTGCAAAAAGGAGAAAAGCTTTAGACACATATCACCAGAAATGGAATCAAATACTCACGGGGCTGCAGACTTGTAAATAGCATTCATAGATTTAACACCAGTGTATTTGTTAACTGTCTTTGTATATTTTTCTTGTGTAGAATTTTCGTAGCGACAATTGTAATGTAAATCATTTAACTATCTTCAGCACCTTTATAGCGAAACTTGTAATTTAAATCATTTTTTTTAAAGTATATTTTGCACACTTTTGTTACCACTTTGTAATTTTCTATGCACCCGCACTTATAAACGCAAAAACAATAAAAAAAAATAAGCCAAGATTCTAGATATTCTGTCGACCTACGTTTTGGTCTTCCTAAGTTTTAAACAATTTTCGAGCATTTAGCATATTTTCTCAAAAATAATAAAAAAAATTGGGCGTTGTTTCTGCTACGGCCGAGTAAAGCCCAGAAAATCCACACTTTTTCAAGACTTTCAAAACATTTTTGGGATTTCCATCTGGACTTTTTCAGTTTTCCAGACTCTGTACGAATCCTGAATCAATCAGTTACAATCAATCAGTCACATAATCCAGCAATCAAGCATTCATTTCCTCAATGAATCTGTCAAAGAGTCAATTAATAAAACGATCTAGCAATCAATGAATTCGTCAACCAACCTGTCAATCAATCATGACACCAATTAATCAGAACACATTCTTACCGGAAGTCCCTTGCAATAAAGAATTGCAGGTGCATCAGTTGTCTCTCGCACTCGTCTGTCATGTGGTCGGTATGAAGTTGTTCCATCAGACATGACAATACCCTAGGGTACCACAAGAAATATAACAGAGCCTTAGTTTGTAAATTATACAGGGTTCACCTAGAAACTTTACGGCCACTGTTCTAGCTAGCTAAAACCGAGTGGTCGCTGCGCCCTGTCACTTTTCTCAGCGCATTTTCGTTTTCGAGCAGTGCCCTGTAGTTTTCTCGTCACAAACATTTCTTTTAAATGTAAAATGATATTAAAACATAGTTGGTAATTTTTCGCGCGCTTTTTGTATGGCGCGAGCGTGCATCTATAACTCGATATATGCACGCCCGTGCGTCCATTAAATCGCGTGATTGCGTTCAACCAATAAAAACGATCAGAACGGTTTAGGAGAATTCTGTACGTTATCAGCTTACAATGTACGTATTTTTTCTTATAAATACTGCCTAAAGTGGCAGTGGCAATGTTCTAAAAGATATGGTCCATACTTTAGTTGTGCGTCTATCGAGTTATGGAAGTACTTATTACGCTGGGAGAGCACTCGAGAAGCCAGAGATCACTCAGCTTCGCCTCGTGCCACTCTAACGCTTCTCTTGTGTCCCCCTCCCCCCCAACTTCCCGCGTGCCACCATATCTCGATAGACGCACGCTAAGCATGGATCATTTCTTAAATAAAGTGCAAAGAAGTTGCAGTTTTCACCTGATATTTTCGATAATCTTATACGCAGGTCAATCGAACGATCTGAACCAAACTATTTAGTCATTTTACATATAGAGCTAGCCAGTTAAAACACTGTTTATTATAGGTTGAAGTTTCAAGACTTTTCCATTGATCTTGCACAATTTTTCATGACTCAGAAAACCCTTTCGCTGCTGGTAACTTTTTTTTTAGTTTTGACATGAAGAATAAGACAGCACTTAAGTTCATTAGTACGCATTAGGTATCAATTAATCTAAATTATTATTACTAAATTGTTATTACTAACTTAATATTATTATTATCATCGTCATCATTGTTGTTATTATTATTATTATTATTTTTGTTACTATTAATATTAATTTAAGAGCTTTCCGTGATCGTATGAGCCCTCTAAAATTGTTCAAAAACAACTTATTGTCACTGATTACTGTGAAGAACCCATGTTCGTGACAAGATGATTGTAATAGAATGGAACAGTTTTAAACATATTCAACTTACATGACATCTCCATCTTTCTTTCCTTTGCCTTTGCAGACTGTCTGGACGACAGGCTGACATGCTGCGTACAGGGTGTGGTCCATACGATAGTCACTGCCTGCCTGGGTTTCTCTCAACAGCAACGAGATCTATGAAACGATTTGAAACGAGAATGGTGAACTTCGGGCAAACTTAAGAGAACTAGATAAAACGTTTGAGCCAACCAAATCGAATCCAGATAGAGGCAGTAAATGTACATGTAACGCTTTTCCCAGGCTATAAAGTCAGACAGTCTTTCTTTCATTCTTTGAACAGTAAATAGCAGCTTTCCTCTGAGCTTAAAAACACTGTCGTGTACTGTTCAATAGGGCTCCGCATCGGGTCTAAAAATATAATTACGTATTGCTTTGTGGGATTGTTATTCGGGCAAACACGCAATCGATAACAGGATTTTGAACAATTTCAGATGTGATTTTAAAGAACTAAATACGAAAACCGCCGGAACTAGAAAAAACCCCGTGATAATTGTTAACTGATCACGTGTCTGGCTCCAACAAGGACGTGTGTTTGTCCGCTTCTCAATCCCAACATGCTTTGCGAGCACTTAAGTGACGTAATTGATGCGGCACGCTATTTACTCTGTCGTTAAACTGATCTGCCTGTCTGACTTGTAGATGAATTTACCTTGTCATTGTTGTCCAACTTCGCCGTTACATTCCTTTTTTTTTAATAAGAACAAACTTTACAAAAACACCGAGGCTGCGTTTGCCCGAAAAACAAGAACAAAACAAGAACAAACTGAAGCTAAATCGAAAATTAATGCGAAATATATTATGTTAAAAAGATAATCCATTAAATCTCGAGATACAGCAAACAATCAGGAAATGGTTGTTTGCTATATCTCGTCAATGATTGTATATGAGTACTTGTAGGACTTTATACGTATGAAGTCCTACAAGTACTCAGCTCTCCGATAACGCGCCCATGACATTTAAAAATAGTTTGTCTTACAAAAGGCACTTCAAATTTCTTGTGAAACAGTGCACAAAAGCACCTTTAGTTACCGAATTTTAAGCAAGTTTAACCCCCTGCGGAAAACATAGCTGTTTATAGAAAAAAAAAAGAACATTTTGAGGCTGAAATTGCCGAAAAATAAGACAATTGAGCCAAAGCAAAATTTTACTGGTTCTTAACTAAAAAAAGTGCATAGTGATATTATATATATACTAAGGGCCTGGAACCCGTACAATGTAACTGCAAAATGTTGCAGTCTGCTTTATTGGAACTCGAGGGAATATCAGAAACTCAAAAGCAGCCTTCTCCGCTGACAACTCTGAATAACGGTAACGAGAGAAATCTCGAGAAAAGGGAGAAGAAAATGGGGTAAGAAAAAAAAGATGATTGTATAATCATTTTTGTGCATGTCTTGCCAGTGCCATTCAGGGGCGTTCCTAGCCTTTTTTTGTTTGTAAGCCCTAGCGTGGCATAATTCAGAATATTGCCAATATGGGCGCGAGAGCGCCCATTTGGAGCGACGAAGGGGGATCCGGGGGCATGCCCCCCCGGAAAATTTTGAAAATTTAAGTACTCTGAGATGCAATCTGGTGCAATCTGGACGCTTAAATTTGGCAAATGCCAGGATTCCATATTGTACCGTCCGAACGACTTGTAAGCCCGTGCTTATTTGCTTAAAGGCAGGTACGCGCCTGCCATTGTTCATCAACTTTAGTCACACTTACTGCTTTTTTGCACTTTTTACCCATCCTTTCATCTCCCTCTTCTGCCATTTTCATCAAGCAGTCAATAGTCTTGCCAGCTTTTGTTTCTTCCTCATCTCCATGACACGCTGCGATCTCGTGTTCACAGTCCCTTACAATCTCGGGGTTAATAGAATGGTCCTCCATTAGCTGTTGTCGCACTTTAAACATTTCTTCTTGACATTTACCGTCAATCGCTTCACCTGAGAGAGGAAAAATAAAACACTTTAAAACAAGACAAGAAACAAAAGAGCAAAGTGTCCAACCTACAGGCCTGAACAAAATAGGAATTTTAACGCAAGAGGTACTCCTGTGAGTAGCAGAGGCATGGTTTTCTAGAGGGAAGACGGGCGAGAGCAATCCATGCTATCCCAAGAAAAGTCCTGAAACAATGTTTTAGCTATCTCTGACTTCATTTTCTGTCAAAATGCTAGATAAAGAGACCATCATTTCAGGCTAAACTCTCTTCTTTTCCTTCTTTTCCATTAAAAAACGCCATTGACATTTTAATACAATTCTTGCAACTCTTCAAGTTGCAAACCTGTATTCAGATGAAGCTGAAGAAATTGATATGTATAATAATACCCGCAATATATGAAGAGGTTTAGGGCAGTCTGAACCACAGTCGTACTCCACTTTTAGCAAACGTCTTGTTTATTTCCCCAGCCTATTTATTTTGCCACCATTCCATGGACCATACATGTATAATCTACAGGAGATTGGTAATGTACTTCAAAGGTATGACATCTGCAGTAGGGACCATATCACACAAACTTTGGTGGTCCACATGTACATTTCTGCTTGTTTTTTATGCAGAACCGGATGATACACAGTTATGTTCATTATGTTCCTTGGACTGAAAAGGATACGAGCGCTATAAAAGTTTAATTTTATTATTATTATTAGTAGTAGTAGAACTCTATAACATTAAAACAGGTACTGTTTGATCAGAACGTGTATAAACTTCTTATGGCTTGAATCGTTTTGAGGAAGGCTACCAAGCCTAAAACAAAATTGATTTGTACAATGCATATCTCTAAAAACTTGCATAAGCAATCAGACTTGTTGCTTGCTGAAGTAGATCTTCCAAATCCAGACTTTTTCTATCCTGAAGGCAGGCTATCAGTAGCTCAGTTCATTATTGCATTGCCTTCAGAGCTGAGAGTCTTCAGTTTAATCACATCACAAACTGTAATTATAAAAAAATGTTCTTGGAATTCTCAAGTACTGTATTACATGTAGTTTCTCTATGCTTGAAATTTTGTATAGAGTTTCAACTTGAACTTGTAAACAGCAAAAAGTTCTTGTTTCTGTTCTTTTGGATAACAAACTTTGTCAGTTATGATAAACTCTGTCGACTTTAAGGCTGCTTACCACCCCCCCCCCCCTCCAACTCCGTCCTTACCATTATTGACGGCTTTTTCAAGACATAGCATCAGATGTGCCATTTTGCCATGAGGTGTTTCGCCTTTTTCGTCACACTGGAGTCTCTCAATATCTGCCTGACAGCTCTTGATTAAGGGATAATCAACCTGTAACAGAGGGTCAGCACAAAGTAAGAGGAATTAACAAAACCATTTAGTACAGTCTCTAGTTATTAATTAATAATTTTTGTTTCCCAAATTATGATACATACATGTACACAGAGGAAATTTCAGGGGGCTGCAGAGATAATATGAATCTTATATGAAAGGTAAAATCAAAATACTCATTACTTCCTATGAATAACTGAGCATTAAGTAAAACAGTCTTTAGACCAGAAAACAAACTCGTATCTTCAAACCACCAATAAATAAAGACAGCCAACAGGTTTTCACAAAAAGCATTCTTGAACATCAAGATGGATTACTGCCAGTTTTTGTCATCTGATGTTACAATAACTTTTCTCCTTATCAACCCTTTTACTCCACTCACAAAGCACACCCCATTATTAGCAATCAACTGCAATTTGCAGGAAAAGTAGTTGGTGAACTTCCTTAATTTCTTATTGCATCAAAATTGTTCACATCAAGGTACATTTTAGTTAAAACATTTTAAAACTCAATCAACTGGTTTTTGTGCCACCTTAACATTTCAGAATATTAAATTTTGTGCCAAAAATTTTTGACATTTTTTGAAAGGTTCAACAAACAATGTCTATGTAAAATGAATGCTAGAAATAAGTTGTATTTGAGGCCATGTCAAGTTGCCATAGAAACCAAAATGTCTGTGGATGTACATATACAACCAGAGTTGATAAGCTGAAACATCAGCGTTCAACAAGAAGCAGTTTTTTTTACTACAAAGGAGTCGGCCTTTCATAAGATCAAAGATAAATAACATTCATGCAAAATGGAAAGCTGTCTTAAGCCACCTTAAGAAGAATTTAGCAACATGTCAAATGTTGTATTTTGGGCTGAAAGGACTTAACACAACAAACCCTTTAAACTAAATACTAATTTAAAAACTTAATTTGACATCGTTATGCTGGGAGTGGTTGCAAGCCCATTCTCCCAAGCCAGTGGCTTATGTTTAATGGCTCGACAGCACAGATATTGGCATGAAAGTCAATTTTGTTCCATGTATCAACACTGTACCTTTGGTTCCTGCTGCTCGAGTTTTTGTCTGAGTGTCAGCTGGTGCCTGCACTGAAAAAACATATAACAATTGAGATAAAAATGAGTTCTGTAACCAACTGACTGAGGTAAAAAATACATGACACTTGTGCATTGTAAGCAGTCTGTTATTTTTGCAAGAAAACAATCAGAATCTAACAATCAAATGAAACACACCTAATATACAAAATAGTTATTTGTAGTATCTTCAAATTATCACATGAAAGGCTAAAAAAACTCCTGACTGTATATCGAAATGTTTGAGAGGTCAAATTTTGTTCCAAGCATTTTGCATAAGCCCTTTTTGTATACAGCTACAGTGTATTTCAAAAAAAGGTTGTCATAGTCAATAGTCAGTACTGGAACTGAAAGGAACTGTGGGTACATCAATATTAAGCAGTAAAGTATAATGACAGTGATGGCAGTGACAGTAATTGTATTATGATAAACCTACACTCTACATTACAGTATGCAAAGTCAATGCTTATTTTAAGCAACAACTATCGACTGTTGACTATGACAACCTTTTTTAATACAGTACAAAATTGGCAATTGTATTTTCAAACAAAATAGTCTGTTTGTGAATCAGGGAATGGGCTATGTGATCAGAACATTCTTCCACTTCTGCTTGTCTTTCTGGCTTACACTGAGACACTTAAAACAAGCTTGACAAAATAGTTGTGCATTTGTATGTACATGTTAACTATTGTCTCTGAATACTGTAGTGCTAAGGGAAAGGAAAATGTTTATTTACATAGAGCTTCAATTTGGCACATGATTGTATGCTTCTGTCTCTGATTCAGGTGATTCATAAAGAAGAGGAAAATTTTCATGTCTCTTTTGTTGTTTCTGCTTGCCTCTGGCACTGGTGTGAGCGAAGCTTAATGACAATAAACACACAAAAGCCATGCAATTAGTGATTAGTCTGCCCTAACTTTTGTCTCACTCACCAGGGTGTGACTAGCTTTTCAGTTTTTTTCTAAAGAAGACAATCTAAGTTATTCTAGTTACTGTATATCCAAATACCTGCTGCGACATTCTTTCGTCAAACTTGTTATCTGTCAAACAGTTATAAACCTTCCCATCCCCAGCTGGTACTTCAGCACAGAAGTGCTCGCGATCCTCGCGGCAGGCATAATACAAAGGCCTGTCCAAGTGGTAATCATCAGCAGACAGTTCGGCAATTCGAAGTATCTGCAGCTGGCATCCCTCCGCCAAATTCTCCTGGTGCTCCTCTAGGCATTCTAACACCTCATTCTGATTATGAACATCCTGTAAATAAATAATTATCCAATCAATGGGGCCATCCTAGAGGTTATCCTGTGTTGTCTGTCACTTTTTTTGTAGCTGCAGCATCATTTGTCTCATCGTATTAAATGTCACTGTCATGTTTGAGCAAAAGCTAAAATGTCACTGTCAATCTCTTTCCTACTATGAGAGAACATCATTAGTCATTCTTAATGTTTTTACTCGATTATATCGCCAATTAAAAAGTTATGAGTTTGGCCTGCAGGATGAGACCACACTCTCTCGCCTAATGTATCCAAAACATGAAGGAATAAGACAATAGCTGTTGATGAGTCATCAAAAGTCACCTCAGTATACAGTACAGCCTGTAGCACTTATTGCCACTCACTGGTCAACCATTGCTGTCGGAACATGAAAGTATACAGATGTCTGTCTCTGAACTGAATGCAGTCTGTCACTGTTGCAAATTGTCGCATTTTTCCTGAAAATTCATGTCGCTTGTCGGTGCTTTAAAAAATGGTCAGTCGCCACATTTCAAAACATGTTGCCTGTCACCAAAAACCCTTAAAGGCCCATATATATATACATTATACTAGTTAGGCAGCCCCAGAAAACTTGTAGGCAGTGAAATTTGCCGTGTACCACCTGTCTGCTACCCACTGACTCTTTCACTCCCTTCATCAACAATTACAACAAACTGTAGATTCTCTTACTGTAATCATTTAATATAAAACAATTTGGTTGGGAGTTTTTTTAGCAACTGATCAACATCAACGCCAAACCCGGTAACAGGGTTCTCCCAAATGAGACATAGAGATAAAGTAGGGGGAGAAAAAGCACTGAAGGTGTGAGGTTTCTAGAGGGGTCTAGACGCATGCCCCCAAGAAAATGTGGAATTCTACAATCTACAAAAACTTGTAGCCGGAATGATCAAGTCGACTATATGGAGAAAATTGCCAGTCACTGGCCCTTCGGGAGAACTCTGGGTAAGATGAGGTGTGAAATTCTCCCAAATCAATTATAGAAAATTCATAAAAACAGGTGATGAGAATTTAACATGACATCACTTGGCACATTTTCTCACCTCTTCATCTTTGTGTTCTATCCTACCACATTTGTATTTTTGTACATCCTTTTGACAGGCATCAACAAATCCCTTGATGAGCCGGTAATCACTAAAATATATTGCCTGCATCTTGCTGAGGAAACTTTTACACTTATTTTCTGTGACATTATGTCGAACTTCAAGCAGGCACGGCACCATTTCTCTAACATTCGACTTTCTCAGTGACGCACAGTGTTGCTAAAAGCAAAGAGAAAAAGAACGCAACATTGAAACAGGAACTAAATATTTAAAATACCGTAAATAATCCATTTAATACCCTGGGTGTTTATTTAATTTTAAGGGGTTTTTTTTTTGGAGGGGGGCATTTAATTGATATGAGGCATCTATTGGAGAGAGGTGTTTATTTTAGAATTGATACTTTACACTTCTTAATAAAATAATGCTTTCCAGCCAACAAAACTACCTGTAATTAGTGCACATGAACAAAATAAGTCGAGTAACTGTTGCAACAGTCTGCAACTAGTGAAGATAATGCAAAATTTCTTCACTTTCACAGCAATCCTCATGTAATGTTCTGTAAACAAGTGAACAAAACATGTGACACAATATTCAATTTTAAGTAATGTCTAGTAAACACCTCCCGGGGGGAAGGGCTTTTTTCTTGTTGTGTATAATTATGTCTAATGTCAGTATCTAACTTTCATTTTATTCATTTTTGATAATTATAACTAAAAGCCAGCATGTGACTTCATAAATTATAATTATTCCAATAAATAAATGAGGAGGCGATCTCATATAAGCCTTGTAGTTTGGACTCTCTCACTATAAAATTTCTAAATAAAATATATAATGTTTACTTAATACTTTATAATTGTAGATAATTTTATGGCACGATTTTTAAATTTGATACTTAAAACTTGAGTTGTATGTACAAAACAATTTTATACCCTAAAATAGGTTCTAAAACACTGATGAGTAAATAAATAAAGTTAAATAAATTTAAACAAATGACAAATACTGTTTAGGTAGTAACTAATACAATAAGACCATTTCTTACCTGTTCTGCCAGGGTTTTAGTACACAAACTTGCCGCAGCATCTGCAAATCTGACATCTTTTGTGAGGTTTTGTTTGTATTCCCACAAGTGCTAAAACAACAAAACGAAAACAGTTTTAAAAGGATCTGATGAGCCACAACCTGTTTATCATAATCAAAGTATGACTAGACATGAATTAACTTGAGACAAAGCCAAATAACCAAAAGGATATTATTTATATTTAAATAAAAAAAATTACATGCAGGTGAAACAAAAGGTTACTATCAGGCGAAATTGTTGAACAGATGACCTTTTTTCCAAGTCGGTTATTTTTGTTACAAGGTCATTGCTATAATACAGTTGGCCAACCAGATTGTTGGTAATTGTCCAGTTGGCCAATCAGACAAAACTTGGCTTTAAGTATTATTACAATTGTGGTATCTAGACAGAGACAATACAAATGGTGCTTAAAAATTATTTAAATTTGTACCATGAAACACAGTGTTTGAAAGCTAAATGTCTATTACAGTATTATGAAAAGTATCAAATACTGTAACATAAAAAATTAATGCATTACAAACTAAGCCTTTCAGCCCGCAACACACCATATGGCATATTGCTGAATTCTCCTCAACTGTCTCTATAGTTTTCTTGTAAACAAGTTGAGAGAATTTTGTTTTTCATCTTAGATAAATTGCCGTGTATGATTAATTGCTTTATTCTCATTACTAAACAACTTATATTGTGTGAATAATTTAAAGAGAATTTACATACTGATAAACTGGCTGGGGCCAAAAGGGTTAAAACTTTACTATACAAAGATGCTACTCCTGCTAAATAAGAGCAGCCTAAACACATTATCTAAATATATTGTCTACTTAGTAACCAACAGTCTTTTTATGTGTCGGCTGCTACAAATCCTAAACCTGAACCATAAAAATTTAAATAACTTAGAGTGTTAAAATGTTCTGTTTCAAGTACAGTCAGTCTGTTTGGTTTGGTCTGAGAATGCCACGAACAATCTTTGCCTCTGGACAATATAAATTTATTGTTCACACCTTTTTCTTTTATCTCAACCTAATGAAGGTGGATATTTCTGGTTTCTGCACGTTTTATGACTGAAAGACTAACAGGGTTACAAGCATGTAAGGTGTACCATACCTGGTGGCAGGTGTCAGTCAAATCGTCCTCCTGTTAACAAGAATGTCAAAATATAATTAACATTTATGAAGGACATGATCCAGTTATACACCCTGATATTTAATAAAACCTAGTATTTGTCAAATCAACAAAAACACAGACACACTTGCTCACATACATAAAGTTATATTCTACAAATACATAAAAATTGTTGTGGTTAGAAAATATTTTTGGTTGGAAATTTTTTTCAACCAGTGTAAAATTTTCCAACCAGTGGGAAATTTTT
>JAOBYE010522640.1:0-12985 GCA_025403585.1 Parazoanthus swiftii
TCAAAATGGCGGTTGCTCCACCGCCATTTTGAAAAATACCCAGAAGGCCCTTGGGACGAGGTTGATACCATGTCATCACCGCTGTCATCAGATTACGAGCTGCTTGGGATCCACATTGGTTATGGCACCACTGAATGTGCTTGTCATAAGGCCTTGCACTTATCGGATTTTCTCCTCCTTTCTTAACCTTTCAGAATGTAACATTCTGCGATGCTGCAAAGACCCATTCTAACTTTGAGAACTTCAACTTTTTCGGCGATGCCATCCAAATGTAGTTTTCATAATTTTTGCCCCTCCCCTGATGCGCTTTCAACTGTCGTTTCTCTACTTTCTTACTTCTTTATATTTGTGATTTTTTTAAATACTTTAACAATACTGGAAAGTCGTGTCATTAAAGCTTATATTAGATAGATGGATGGATGCTTTATTGAGTCTTAAAAACTTTACAGCCGTGAGGCTGAATTATGTTAAGAACTTTACAGAAGCTTATATGATTAAGATAAAAATCGAAAAAAGTTTGAAAGCGAGGCAAAAAGGTTAAAAATATCTACAAAAGCTAATGTTATTAAGATAGAAATCGAAAAAAAAAACTAAAAGAGAGCAGAAAGGTTAAAAATATTTACAATCGCTAATAACGTATGAGTTTTTAAAACGATCAGTTTTTGCCCTTGGGAGAGCAAACTTCCGTTGGCGCCTTAGGTTGTATTGGCAACTGTTCGAATCTGGTAGTATATTACTTACTTATTTCCGTTAATTGCAATATTCTCAACATATTTCCAGGCCAGTACTTCACAAATAATGTACCTGCAACTAGTTTGTTTCATCCCTTCGTCGGTTTTTAGGAGTTTTAAAAAGTAAGTCTTAGGTTGCTTCTTGAAATGAGTAATATTGAATACCTTGCCTCCTGATCTCTTCCAAAGATTGGGTGCGGCCGACATGAACGCTCTATCACCCAGCGTATTCTTAGTCTGCCTCATAAGCGGCTGAATTGATATTTCTATATTAGATCTTCAATTGTATCGTCCACCCTGCTTTATCTTGATCATGGAGCAAATATACTCTGGCGCCACGCCGTGAAGTCTTAAAATTAATTCTAGAATATGCGGGCAGCCAATGTAATGAAAAGAGTACTTGGGCGATATGTTCATAAACATTTTAGTGAAAATGCCTTTGTAAAACACTAATCCAAAAAGCTGGTAAATGTGTACAAAGGGTCTGTGTTGGGGGGGGGGTGGGTGTTCCACGATGTTTAGGTAACAACAAACAGCAACAACAACAACTCTATTGTACAACTGATACTTAAAGAATAATAAAACAACTGAAAAGCTAAAATTGGCTGGAAGCCTAAGAGGTGAGGGAATGAGTGGGGTGGTAAAAGTAAAATTGTGCAAAAAATCCAACGTGGAGATGTTGGACCACAACTCCCTCGGAAGAGAACGAAGTAACTGATCACGTTGTGCGGCGCGCCAAAAACCGGCGCGGCGCTTATTTATTTTTCGTATTTTTTGGTGTGGCGTTTATTTGGGTTTGAAACAGAAACTTTTGCAATGCAAATAAGGTGACAAGTTTTCTTCACATTAATATTTTCAAGTTGCATAAATAGAGCGCTTTGAGCATTAGTTTTTATTCTCTGACGAAATCACAGTATTGGTGAAACAATTAGGAAAATATACAAGTTTTAAATCTTACCACAGCGTCGCGCGTTCTCTACGTTCGGACTCACGTGCTGCACACAAGTTTATTCTTTTAAAAAATTATAAAAACACTGCAATAAATTACCAGTGTTAACGTGAAACTCAACACTGTGTTTGTTCTTTTTCTTTTATATTCTTCAGTTAAAATGGTTTACATGTTTGAAAGTAGGCCACTGAAGTGCGCCGCTTGTATTCGAGGGCGGTGCTTAGTTAATTTTTGATCTCACTGGTATGGCGCATCAACAGGGGCGGCGCTTAATCGGGTAATTACGGTAATTATTACTCTAGCTTTAGCAAATATATCAAGAGAAATACAACTATCTGTAGCCGAAAGGGGGCAATATCACTTGCCTGGATAAATAAGCAGATTTAAACACACTATAAATCTATTGGATTTTGTGACTGTTTTAAGAACCCGAAGTAAATAAATTCCATAATAGAGGTACGTAATTTCATGAAAATGACACAAAGCGTAGGATAGAAAGTTATCACACAGTAAGATGATGAGTGAGAAGCAGGTTTTGATTTTGTAAAAAGACTTCATCGATTTGAGCGATAGCTTCCAACAAGTGTCCCATTCGCCATTGATTAAACCTCTTTAATTAATTCACACTTTGAAAGGTTCGACCAAATTCGAAGCTAAATGTTCCTTGATACATAAGACCGACGTCAAATCTGGCCTACTTTTACCTGCTTAAGCTCCTTATAGTCATAGTGATAACAGTACATTAAATTAAATTAAAAGTTCTAAACTGAATGACACCGCATCATCACCAATTATTTTTTTCTCTAATCAGAAAAAAAACAGTTCCAAAGTCTATATACGCAATTATCAGAAAGATATTCGTTGGTACATAAATCCCATTGATGTACTACTTAATCTAAGGCGCATCATTTCTCAATTCGGGTAGAACATTGCAATCTCTTACCGTTCTAGGAAAGTATGGATATTTATAGTGATCGATAATGTGCAAATTGACTTAGTAATTACAGGGCGACTTGAACGACCCAGGGCCAGGGGTGTAAATCTCAAATTGATCATTATGGAGTTCGTGAAATATGGCCAGTCTACTCTTTTTCTTCTTCTCACCCTTTAGCGTTAGGGAAGGGATTAAGATTAAGTTCTCTTAGTTTGTTCTTCCAAATCTTATCAGTGAGGGACAACAACGCACTCTTAAAAAAAAGTCATTAATGATGGTTTTTTCCCAAAACCTAATAAAAGAGCCCTCATTACTACTGAAATACAATCGTCTGTGCAAAATGTTATCTAAGTTCATATTCATCTTGAATGAAAAAGACATTTCGTGCTGAATAGAAAGTAGTTGGTTTGATGTTTCCGATAACAGTTAATGTTCAAATAGCTGTAAAACACTCATGATGTACATATAGTACATATCTTCAGGGTTTGATGTCCTTCTATATACTCATTATCAGTTTTCTCTCGATATGTTTATAGACAACTTGAGTTGTCTTTAGTCGCAGTTTACATCCATACGTACACTTGACTGTCGATGTTATAACTTGTGCCGTTCGTGTAGTTAACAACCACAAGATACTGTCTTCCCTCGTGCATGAAAGCTTCGACATCCTGCGCTCCAGTGGTTGGCAGATGCTGATACAGGTAGAACTTGTTGTCAGACATCTTGTAAACT
Source organism: Parazoanthus swiftii (assembly GCA_025403585.1). Lineage (NCBI taxonomy): Eukaryota > Metazoa > Cnidaria > Anthozoa > Zoantharia > Parazoanthidae > Parazoanthus > Parazoanthus swiftii. The sequence goes on from JAOBYE010522640.1 coordinate 3,347, forward strand.
GCAGACTTCACGTGGTATTTGTCGTTACCATCGGTGAACCTATTAGCCACGATCAGGAACACGTCATCTTCGACGGTGTCAAATGAATTCCAGGCGATCGTGGCATGAGTCGGGATGGACTGGTGGTGCACAAAGTTGGCGCCATCCCAGCGGTAAATGTACGAATCACTATCATGAGGATGGTTGTTTGCGACAGCAAGGTAAAGGGTGCCGTTGGCGTTGAAGCTGTGAAGCTGGCTGTAGACATAACTCGAGGAAAGGATCTGGAACGGTTCAAATCGGCTTCCTGACCATTTGAAAACTGAGGTTGCATCAACACTCTGCCCTCTGCCACACGCCATAAAGGTTGTGTTCTTGATGGTAAAAGTGTCGCAATGGTATAAATATGTCTTTGAAATGTCTTGTATCTTGGCACCGAAATTCCCATTTTTCCATTCGTAAATGGATATCAATTTAGCGCTAGCGCTCGTAGTTAACAAAAACTTTCTTTCGTTAACAGCGAAGTAATGGAAGCCCAAAGCGCCGTCTGTCGGTATGCGTTGAAACGTTTTGAAGTGTCCCGCCTCCCATCTGTAAACAATGGAGTCCACATTATGACTTCTGCCATCATTATTGTTTGCTACCGCCAGGAAATGCTCGCCATCGATGGTAAAGTGCTCCACACCCGACGCACTCAGTGTGCCCAGGGTCTGGTTGATTACAAGGTTGTTTTTTTGCAGCAGATAAACCGATAACCTGGCAGGTCCCCAAGAGTCTTTTACGCTGTACATGTTGGTGCTGGCAAGAAAGAGTTCGTCATTGATCACAAATGTTGTAACCGCCATGCCGCGTGATGTGGGGAATGTCTGGAACAGCTTAAAGGACCCGGGATGTTCTGTAGAGAAGACGGAAACATTCCATGCGAACGTAAGAAAAGTATAGTCACGAACTGGCCAAGTGGGGTTACTCAGTTTGATATAAATGTGACAGATGGGGGGGGGGGGATGAAGCCACATTTTAGTGCCCCCCACCCATCCAAAAATACCCACTGGCCAAAACTTTCAGGGGGAAACTTGGGTAAAAAATAGCGGTTGAATGGAACTCTTATCTTCAAAATATACCAAATTTTATAAGTTGTCGGTGCTCTAAAACATTTTTGCTTAAAAAAAATAGGAATGTACAATTCACGACGGGAAGGCTTCAATTGCTCCTTCTCAGTTTCGCATTAACAGTAACAGTATAAATGTATCAATGGCTGGCTTTACGCTTTCTACACTTTTTTTTGTTATTTCGTGTTAACAGTTCGATACCATTACTATTGTCTGAATTAACTGATGTTAACATATGTCTTAATCTGCTGTGATACAGATACGGATGCAGACATAGGCACAGACACACCCAACCACAAATACAGACTTAGACACAGACATAAAGACATCACTATAAAAGCTAAAGAAGGCCTTGTAAGCTTCCATACCTTTGACAGCCGGCACAGCTGGAAGCGGCGGCTCCTATTAAGAATGAATTCATTATACCTTTGCAACATCTCAAAGTCAGAAAATATGCAATTAAGCTAATTTACTTGCACATGACTAAACCAACCAAAATGATAGCAGAAAAATATTTTGAATTTTCACCGAGGGTTTTGGAAGGAAAGCTGTCAAACAAACGAGCATGATTTGCAGAAGCAGTTGAATTAGATAATGCAGTTCTAAACTGAGTGACATATCAAGAACTGAGTGCGAGGAGAATACGGCCTAGCTTGCTACCATATTGCTTAATGGGCGAACTTCACGAAAACGACTGCAGAAATTCTAACTTCCCTTTTACCTTTTTATTGTTTGTATCACTCGTTTGCTTTCTTTTTATTTTGCATGACGGTATGTGAACATGAAAAATTTCTATTTTTGAAACATCACAAGGATTGAAACATTTACATTTTGCTGCTTACGTTCTCTATAAAACTTTTAAAAAATTGAGCGTTTTAGTTCTGTGTTTTAAAAACAACCATGGAAAAGAGGCCTGCTGGTTGCATTTCCACGTGAAGTTAATGTTTGCGGTAATTAAGTCTATTGTCTTGTTACGTTCTCGTCGACGTTTGCGATTAGTTTCTTAAGCTGCCCAAGTACTTAAATACTTAAATACGTAGCAGAGATACAATTGTTTTATTAATTAATAAGAAAATTTGGTCCTTACAATCGTATTTTCAGTTTCGGTTAAACCTTAAACCATTACTATTTGAAAAAATTTACCAAAGTTTTTTCTTTGTTTTCCACAGAGCTTTAAAAATTATCGCTTCAAAAACGCTGGAAATAGCATTTGAGAGCTTCAAAATTTCTTGTTGAACAGTCTGTTGGCTTTTTTAAAAGCATCATTGCAGTTATAAGTGTATACTTAAACAGAATTTGAAAAGAGATAGCTCGAGTACTTTTGGATTACGTAATCAAATAGGTCGAATGCAGGCTATATAAATAACCTAGCTCGGGCGTATACCAAGTTATTGTTTAAAAATATACTGAAATACCATATATTCGATCTCATCAGTTCAATTTGGACATTATTTGGTGAAAAAATATAAGCCAACATACGTGAAGATGGAAGGATGCTTGTAAAAGCAAATGGCCGGCTATTATTTGGTAAATTGTTTTAAAATATCTATATCTGGCTGGATTTTGAGAAAGGTATTCTGCTGAAATGGGACAAAATAGGTCTCATTTTCTCTTAAAATGTTCTTAATTAAGTTTGGTCTGCCTGCTGGAAATTTGATGCAGTTTTTTTCAAAAGACAGGGAATTTCAAGATCTTTCATTTGAGTCATATGGTTTTTCTTCATCGATTTTACATTTTACATTAGTTGAAACGTTGTACTGTAGCGTGATTTGAAGAGCTTTTTCCGGTCAACCTCGGGTTTTGTTGAAAACACGCGACTCGCACCTATCGTTTCCGGTCTAAATCGATTAGCAGACACGTTAGCGGCTCTCTGGACTTCGCTTTCTTTGAAAATGTCCAGGATATTTAGGATATTCGAAGATTTACCAGTTTTACAATAGCTTAAAAAGAAGTCAGTTGGGGAGGGGTCGGTCCGTGATTCCCGTATAATTTTGTTGCGGTCATTAGGCACCTTTTTCAAAAATCAGCCAGATATACTATAACGTTTTTGATTTCTGTTGATATGGCATCATTCGGTTTTGAAGTGAAAAGAGAGAGGGAGAAAAAGGGTTCATTTACTTCAAGGAGAAATACGTTGATTCTAAGTCCGATGCCCCAACGACTGCGCCACCGAGACGCCTTTAGTGACGTGGGCTCAAATTGAACTCGCGTAACGCATGCGCTGAGCAAGTGCCACACAAAAAACAAAAATAGAAAAAAATGGAGCCGAGCTTCAACTCGGCGCCTTCCGGCTCAAGTAATTATCACTTCGAACGTTATCCGGCTGAAGTAACGGCAGTTTAAATAAAAAAGTTTTCAAGAATGTAACGGCCAGATTTTGTGGTCCCTTTTCTGGATTAAACCATTTTCGCAAATTCGTCCTATTCTAACAACTTAATAACATGAACTCTGGAATAGACGTGACGAACAGTTAACTATGAACGTTTGCGTCATGCCAAGCACAATAAACAGTTTGTCTTCCCGTAGGGCCTTTTTAAATAAAGTCAATTTACATTGAAGTTATCTTCCATCTTGGGCCACTTTACACTTTCAGTACAGAAATATGTCATTTCGGGGAGAATACTGGTGTTTCCTGTCAAATCTTTCTCTGAAGGGAGTTCTCAGAACATCCGTGTACAGTTAGCAGCGGATAGGTGCAGTGGCATAGTCACGAGGCGATGTTAAATTTTCGAAATAAAATTGACCGAGAAACTAAGTTTAGTTTTGAAATAGATATATGTCTCTAGAATCCATGTACCAGCTGGGTTTTGGGAAGGATGGAGGTTAGATTGCTGTCTAAAGCTGTTTGAGTTTTGCGAGCGCACCTGCGAAAGCTTCGAATCCACTTAAAATGGCTTTAACTTCCCTGGAACTTTCATACGACAAAGTTTGAAAGATTTATTTTTTTTCAAAATTGCTCGACTTAGTTGAAGAGTACTGACAGGCGCTCTTTAACACCCTGTACTAGAGCAGTATTTGGTTGAACTTTGATTCTTTCTCCTAGACTAGCCATGTACAAAATATTTTCCCAACCTACCCCAAAATGGTCGCGTACCAATACTCCCTACTGTACCCAAGACCAGACATGTAAAACCCATGTTCTTTTCCAAACTAAGCGAACTAAAATCTATAATTTTTATACCGTATTGTTACTGAGTGCACAGGCTCAAATAGGCGCCCCCACCCAGTAAATAACATTCCTAATTTGGAAATCTAAAAGAGTTCCCCCGATCTTGTGAAAAATACTAAGAATGAAACACTAACTCAATTGTTAACTAGACAGTTGCGTCATTATCGTCATCATTATCATCATCTTCATCAACACACCTTCACCTCTTCCTGAGAGAGGGTTAAACTTTAAAAAAACTGCGTTCAAACCAAGGTTCCTATCAATCTAAGCCAACAAAATTGAAAAAATGATTAAAACACACAAAAATGCAACTATACTTACATTGTCGACGTAAAGGAAAACAATCTCTTCGTCATGTGCCAAATCTAGGTCATGTGTCTGAGACAACTGGCCTCGGGAATTCAACTCACAATTTCTGTGTTTTCCACTTCTTTTGAAATTACACGACTTGCAGGCATCGTGCGCGAGACACTTTTGAGCACACGAGAGCATGGAGTCAGCGGTGGTTGTTTTAATCGCGTGACCCGTCAGTCGATGTTTGGGCAGAGCATTAAAATAACTGGAGCGGGAGTTTTCCTCTCTGATTCCTCCGATGTACTGCACAAGGCAGAGAGCAAAGATTGCGAGACTGGCCCTCATTTTGATATATGTAAAGGAAACAATAGGAAAAAAAATGACTTCTTCTGGATATCATACGTTCAGTTGCTTAATAGTTAAATGAGGAATTGGTAAACTAACCACCTTCCCAGGGTCTTATGGGTAACTTTTGTTGAAATGGCGGCTACTTCTATTGAGAAGCTGTCATTTTGAAAAAATTGCAAAGACCCTGGGAAGCGAAATTGCTGGTAAATAAAAAAGATCGCTGTTACTTCTCTTGTTAAGTCGCGTAGTGCTAAAAACAGATTCTGTACATTCGTGTTGAAGACAAGCATGGTTTGTTAAATCGCAGATTTGGTCAATAAGTTTCATTTTGGTCAAAGATAGACATTCAAACATTAGAGTTTGAAAAATGGGGTTTTAAGAAAATGGGCCAACTGCTTTTGGAGAGGTAACGTTTCGATTAGTTAATTATACTTTGTTAGAATTTTTGTGCTATGAAAGTGTTGTGTTTTTCGCCTCACAATCAGATTTTGTATATTTCTTGATTTTCTTTTTATTTGTGCACAGGTTCGAGTGAAGACGAGACTACAATAAAGATAATTAATCTGTTGCGTAATAATTACATAATAGCTACAAATATGGATTTGTTGCCATAATGATATTAGCAACTAGCTCAATTAAACTTTAGTTCAATTCCATAACAGAAAGAAAAATTAGAGAGAATTTCAAAAAATAAATCCAAAAAAAACTATTGAGTAAATCCGAAAGAAAATTAGTTAACAATTTTGTTGAGTTAATGAAATTGAACAACGAAATACAAGATTTATTAGTTAGGCTTTACAAACATTATACGCGAGGTCTAAAGCTCTTTCTTTTGTAACAAACAAAAGAACAGATTGCAGTTGACGTAGGAGCAGATTTTAAAGAGATGTTGTTCTTAAAGTCGTTACCGTACAAGCTGCATAAGATCTCAACTGACTAATATTATGCTTATCCACAAATTTGGAGGTAATGGACTAAGATTTTAGAATTCCGTCACTTTTTTCCCTCACTTACACAAAAACTCTTAGGCTATTAGCGTATGCTAGTAAATATATTATAACAATCCTTTCCACTTCAATTTATAATAGTTACTGTGTAACTTTTTCTGGGAGTTTGAATCCAAATTGAGTAGAAAAAGTTGATACTCTACTTTAGAGTACACTTTCATTGATAAATGCATTCAGCTGTAAGCTTATGTGTCAGTCACCCATGCACAAACTTTATACAGAACTGCCCTTCAACACGAAGCAATGTTTATCGAGCTTAGGGCAGGGCCGTAACAAGGGGTAGGGCCGGGGAGGCCCGTGCCTCCCAGTTTTTCCCCCAGCAAATGTGTCAAATGTATCAAGCTCAGAAAATTGCTCCAAGTTTTAGAAAAGCTTGTCATATTTCACTAGTTTTAGACATTCTGATTTTGTTTCAAATGGCGTCTAAAACCCAGGAAACACGTTTTTAGACAAACTGATTTTCAAACTATCTCGGGGAGCATGCCCGGGACCCACCCTAAAAGGCTCAAACCTTCGTCTCTGGGCAGTTCCCCTCCCCCCCCCCCCAGTATGTAGGCTTGCTACGGTCCTGTAGGGTGATACACATGATCTTAGATAAAAAACGGTAGTTTATCGGTTGTTTGCTTTTTTACAAAGTTTCAGCAAATATTCTAAAAGCTGCATAAATAATTTATAACAGGCACAAGAAACTCCTACGCTCCTCTCAATTTTGTATTAGGCATCAATGATATATCTTCCCCTAAAACAAACAAATAAAATTCGTCTTTTTGTTCTTCTTTTTGTTCTTGTTCTTCTCGTTCTTCTCGTACTTCTCGTTGTTCTCGTTCTTCTTGTTCTTCCTGTTCTATTTGTTCTTCTTGTTCTTTTCGCTCTTCTTGTTCTTCTTGTTCTTCTCGTACTTCTCGTTGTTCTTGTTCTTCTTGTTCTTTTCGCTCTTCTTGTTCTTCTCGTTTTTCTTGTTCTTCTATGGTTTTGTTGAATATTATACATCCCGTGGTTGGAAATTTCGTGTCTTGCCAACTTCACCTTTACAAATTAGCTGTGCAGTAAAATGGCGGTGGTCTTGCTACCTAAAATGTTGATTTTTATAAATATTCCATCGCATCGGTGTTTATTTGTTTCTTTAATTTGCTTTCTATAAATTTGAGATTTCAGCGTGTTGAACAGTCATGCAACGTTCAGTTGGCTAAATGTGAAGTTAAAAAAGATAGCAGAAATTTTAAAATTGGTTATGCGACTTATACTTGAACATGTAACTTAAAATCAGCCGGGCTAAAATTGTCAATTGTGATTTTCAATGATTCGCGGTTGAATGAAAAACTTGTGTGAAAATTTCCGTTGAATCTCCCGTTTTTGGAAAAGATCGGGAAAAGGCTTAGGGATCATTACATGGAGAGCGATCAGTTGTCTGTTTACGCACACCCGCATGAATATTGGATGAAGTATGCAACGTGCAACAAAAGTCAAGTTTATCTATTTCTTCTTAACGCGCCCGTCGATCTTCAATTCAGTCATAGCTATGATTCAATGGACCGCTGTAAACAAGTGAAATTAAAATTTTGCGATAAAAATAGATGACCAGCAAAGATGCGACTTAAAGAATTTAAAAACCAAAGTTAACAACGGAAAGTTAGTAACAGCTTCGGCGCACACACATTTGTGCTTTGCAACAAATTGAAGCGGTGCGAACGCACGCGATCCCACATTACCACATGGGTCTTGTTTTCGGTTGTTTACCAATCATCGACAAGACAATTCTTTACCTTAATTTAAACTACAAAAAATAACAAAAATTATTGCGTGCGAATTATTTTCCTTCGATGCACTTTAACAGAGATATACATCTTGAAAACTCTTTTGAACATGAAATTAACAACCGTGAATAAATAGCAACCTTCGATTCCACCTCGAATTATGCATAAAACTGTTTTTGAATCACTTTCGCTACAAATAAAGAAGACTGAGTTTGAGTTTATACTCCAAACTAGGGGTGGCGAATGGTATCTTTTACTACGAGTCTTCGTTTCCTTCTGAACGAGCCTTTGTCGATCTGCATTTGCAAATTTGATTAATCGATGTTTCTGTCAAAACAGATCAGAACAGCGTGGCAAAGCTGTTTCTCAGTTTGTACTACTTCAAAATTGGCTTCAAAACTTTTTAACGGTCTCAATCTGGGCCTGGAAGATTTGAAACCATAAAGAACATTTGAGTCAGAAGCGAAGTAGTGTCCACATTTTCACTCCACATCGCAATAACTCATTCATTGCACACGCGCAGGAATGAGTTAAAAGGAACAGGACGACTAATTTGAGTTAAAGTTTAAAACTTTTCTTAAATAAATGTCTTACCGAAACCAAACGAGCTAGAGCTCTACAGTTCAACGCAGCGAAACACCTTCCAAACAGATGCAAAGGAGTCTTTGGGCTGCAGGAAAAGGACGCACCTGTGAAAAACAAGAACTTGAACGAAAAGTGATGTTTTTAATTTGCAGATAAAAATACACAACTAAACAGATTGACATCAGACGTTTTTGACATGTTTTGGAAATTGGTGTTTAAATTTGTGCATCAAGGGTGTCACAGCAGCTTCTGGAGAATGCTAATAGACAATCGTTTTTTTTATTTTACAAGGGCCAGACATTCTGACCTAAGCCCCAATTACACTACACCGAGTTTTGGGTACGGCACGGAGAAAAATGGTCCGATTGCCAAAAAATAAGTACGGCTCGGGTAAATATTGCAGTGTAAATGCTTTCCAGTGTCAAATTTTATCCATGCCGAACCAAAAATTCCTCCCGTGCTCAGATCACCTAATTATAAACAGGTATTCCGAGCACGGCTAAAACTGGTACGGAAAATGCAAGCATAGCACGGCTCGGCTGAAATCTGCAATGTAAACGCTCATCCGAGCCGAACCAACACTTTTTAATAAGAGCCTTGCTCCTTTTGGTCAATTCCATCCGCTAAGAGTATGAGCAGATGTGACGTTTCCAGACACGTCTGTCAACTGGTGGATTTGCCCAGATATTCGCAGCCAATATCAAGAATGATGACCGAATGCTGACCGAATCAAGACTGTTAAGTACCCGTACCAAATTAAAAATTGGTTCTTTTTGGCACGGGTAAAAAGTGAAGAGTAAACGATTAAATTGAATCTGGTATTTTGGCACCCGCACCATTTTTATCAGTGCCGTACCAAATTTCAGTGCAGAGTAAATGGGCCTTAAGTTTGGTAAAGTGTATTGTAGGCTCACGCACTATTCCTGTCACTCAAGTCACACTTTTAAAGATAAGCTTCCCTACATAAATAAAGGGAACCAATTCGTTTAGTTGCCAACCCTTCGACGTCTCGCTGTAGACTGTTGCATAATGTTTTAATGAATCGATCGAATGCTGTTTCTGTTCTTTAGCATTCCGTTTTTTAGAGCCTGTGGATATTTTTATGTATGTATATATATATGTATGTCTGTCTGTCTGTCTGGCCGGTTTTTCCAAAAGGTGACCGGAAAACAACCCACCCACCACCCTATTCTCCGACGACAGAAATCCACTCATGTCCAGCCCTGGCCTTGACATCCGGACTTTTTCAGAATTGTACTTTCTTCTGCACATTCTGGCTTGTGCCACAGGCCGACTGTATAAAATCCCCTGAAATCATCACTTCAATGCTGACCCATAGCCAAAACAAACGCTGACACTCCCTACTTAGTCGGTCCTTACTTAGTTCTACACTT
>JAOBYE010522751.1:0-12985 GCA_025403585.1 Parazoanthus swiftii
TATGATATGATATGATATGATACGATACGATACGATACGATACGATACGATACGATACGATACGATACGATACGATATGATACGATATGAGACTGGTAAAAAACCTTGACCAATAGATAGCTTGCACAGCGGCATGCCCTTCTTATTGCTGCCGAACAAAGTGAGGCAACAAAACCTGTAGCTGTTCCGCCCTACAACTGCTTGCATTGAAATATTTGTGTTTCTGCGGTTTCTATGTCCGAGCACTTGCTTGGTCGAGACTGGTAACGAGTCCCTGTTACATGCGCGCACGAATTTTTGGGTAAATAGAGGAAAACCATCTGCTTTGTTCTCTGCAGTATTTTTTCGCTTCCATATTTAGCAAGAAGGATTAGTCTTTTATTTGTCGATCATTTTGCTTCCTTTTGAAAGTTCCTTTGACTATGGCTTTGCTCACATAATTATATCAACTAGTTGTTCTTTTTGAACTTGGGAGTATTTTTCGCTTCCATGTTTTTCTTTTTTTTCTCTGAGAGTTTTCTGTTCTTTCGTTCTAGCACTACTTGTGCTTTGGATCCAAATCTAAGAAAAAGTTAAGAAAATCGGAGCACGAGAGCAGAAGTCCATTGCAAGTGGCCTCGCTGTTTAATACATACTTTTACGTTTAATTGGGCCGCGAGTAAAAGAGTCAATCTTTGTTTGAACCGAGCGGAATGACCTGTTTTCCATAATATACTAATGAAAACATCTTACTTGTTACTTTTTGACCTCTATAGTTGTTAATTATTGGCTGGTAGCACTTCAATTTTTATTGCTAACCTCTAGTTTTATCAGTAAAAATGCATGAAAAAGCGTTTAAAAAGAAAATAGCCTTTGAACAAAATTTGGGCTGTCTATGATAAGCTTAGCCCCGAAGGTGTTATGAGGTATTATAATGACATTTGCCTGTGTTCAAATAGAAAGCAAAATTATTGGCAGGCTGAACCCCGAAGGCGGCTTTACCTTACCTCAGTACAACTGAATCCAAAGTAAGTCGAGAAAATGGTGATAATTCTTCCAACTGATAACGTACGTCCCTAAATCAAATGGGTGTGGGTTCAGTTGCGGTCGTAAGGAGAAAGATATACTTTAGCTTACCGAACTCAAACCCATTATCGGCGCAGCCACGACACACCCTCTACCAAAACACTCCTTCATACAAACACATATAATAGATTAATTGGCAACACAGAAACGCTTTTAAAACGTCACTGTCCCTTTCGATTGGGTGTTTGACGTCCTTTTTGGTACCATGTGATATTGACAGTGTTTTTACTTTGCAATTTAATGGTATACATATGTGTATTATTAGAATCTGTTATGATAAAGAAATAGTTCTCGAGGCAGTTCATCCAATTTGCTCATTGTATGAGCTCATAACGGAAAACAGTCATTCAATCGAAAACCGGAAAGGCCTGTTCTTGAACTAGTTTGTACCAAAGTCTCTTCAGTAAAACTTTTTTTTAATAACTGAATTAAGCATAGCACAGTAAGATGCGTGACGATGTTACTTTTGTGGGTTATTCTTATTTTGAAGAGATTAATCATGCTCATAAAATGATAATCCTTTTCAAGCTAACCCTCTATATTATCTACATCTCACATAAACACAAAGAAAATCCCCAATTGATCTGTAATTTAAGTGATCGTTAAATAACCCTTTCATAAATAAATTGAAAGACAAAACAAAACATGCAGTATAAAACGTCTTTATTTTATGAGCCCAGTATCACAGATTACCCTGCGAGCAGATATCTCTCATGGGTAATCACAGACTGCGCACTCTAACTGAAGAATGGTTATACTGTTTATAATATATTTTGTTCTTCTGGTTTTTTTCCAAACCCACAAACTTGACCCAGATTTACCACAAATCCATTTAATTTATTCCTCCTAAATGTGCAGCTTACAACAAATGTTATTTTGTAAGTTTGTGGCCTTTTCGGCAGCTTAGTTTCAGACCCGTTTTTAATCAAAAAAATATCGAATTGGTTTGGATTCCTATATCTTGTCATATACCAGTATATCAAGAGAGAAAATTAAGCTTTACACGAATTTCTATTATCTCACACTGTTCTTTATAGTGGCTTTGTATACCGATCGCTTGCTCTATGCCATTCATGTGACTATTTTTCAGGTGTTTGCTGCCACGACAGATTTTCTTATTTGATCCTTTTGACTGCGTATGTACAAAAATAACAGTTAAAAAGGTTAAACGTGGTTACAAAAACATGTAATAACGAAAGAAAATTTGAGTTGGGAAGGAATAGAAGAAATAGAAAGAAACATGCTGCTCTATTCCACCCAGATCATTTACAACCGTGGCCGTGAAAATCTTCAGCCCTTTCTTTATAAACTGACAGTTTTCTAGTGATGTTCTTGTTAGAAGGCCAAGCGAACAACGATGTTATGATTTCTGACTAATATTTAAATCAACTTCACGATAATTTCCAACTTTGACCGTGGGAAAATTCATAGAAGGCCCCTGATGGTTTGGTGTGTAATGATACAAATTAAATGTTACCCCATAAGGGGCTGATTGTATCTGACTGGATCACTTGATTGCGTGCTCAATTCACACCTATCAAGAAAGATATCTGCGGGCGTATAAACTGAAATCATTATAGACCATTACATTCTCTCAAACCCAAGCACACTTCTAGCTAGTTTTTGCTTCTTATATTTCAGTTTCTTGTGTTTTGTACTACATTTTCAAGATCAAGACGGTGCATTTAAATAGTTTAAACTTTTCTTTTAGACGAATAGACCTGAAACGTGACATGATCTTCGTACACGTTGAGCTTTGGGCGGGCAAACATTAAACAAAGTCTTACACACGTACCGTTTATCTCTGTTTTGTAACTTTTACCACCGAAAGTAATTTCGAGGCTCGTCACCATAATCGATTTATGGCTTAAATTTGTTGACAGATCGGAGATCTTATCGATCAAGATTAAGCCCGATTGGGACAGTAAGCAGACTGTTTTGTCATTAAAGGAGTATGCCCGCCTTCTTATCTTCCATAGTCAGTGTACGAGCAAAGTGAATTACGGCGTTGAGAAAGGATATCGAAATCTTGTTTCTCCGAAGTTATTGTACATTAATCTATTGAACCTACAACAATCACCCATTTTGTCATTTTTGATGCAAATAAATGACGGAAAAAATACACTAAAAAATTGAGTTCAGACAATGGGAATTATTACTGATACGGTTTTAAAACTAAACGGTTTCCCATCTCACAGCATACTCAACTTGTGTTCATGCATTTGACTTTGCAAAGAACGCTATTGGTCCTATTGGACTGATCAGTCATGGTTGAAAAGACAAATATTTCCAAAGCAATTTTGTGAAAATAGATAGAATGAGAGATGAGGAAGTGTCTATATTTTTGACCGTTTGCTAAGAACCATTTGCAAGTCTCTTAAGAGTTTGAGCACATCGTTTGTTATCGTTTATACAAACGAGAGACTCCCCGCTAATCTTTTTACTTTGTCGCTGCCGCTCCGGTTTTCATTACAGATTTAGCCGCAATCCGATAAATTGTTCATCACGACTTACATATTTAATGGCCCCTATTAATACAAGTTTTAAAAAGCAAACAAACATACAGTTAGCCTTAAGTATTCCGACGTACTCTAAAACAAACAGATTAATCATAAAACATGTCCAGGCGAGCTGTAAAATCGCTACTTCAGATAAACAACGTGTTTTTATATCTAATGTTCTATTAGAGAAGTTGTCAAAAACATCAAGAGCAGAGACAAAGTCTACTTGGCCAGTCACCAAATTGCTAATTAGTCTAAATGTCAAAACCGAGAACCACTACCCATAGAGTGGGATCGGCTTGTGGACAAAGTAATTGCCTAATTAGCGATTTCTCGATGATCATTTAGCAAACATTTTTCGATTTTAGTTCATGATCCTCTTTCAAACAACAGTTTTGAAATCTGACAGTTATTTCTCTACTGATTCACCACTGGTGTTTCCACCTCGTACTTGCATGCAGTCCCTATGTTTTCACGCCCAGTTGGTCTTTGGCTATCTACAGCCGTCGACTTTTGCCTTAATGTCACAATATACACTGAAATAACTGAATGGAGTTGTTGCTTATGCTCTTAGTTTTAAGTATTAGATAACAATACACAGACACAAGAGAAACGATCTCCTTTCCTTTCGAGTCAGAGTATCTTTGAATTACAAGGAATTGCCCACAACATACTGCAAAATGTACGCGTGAGACATTTGTTCAGTATTCGCCAGGTCGAAGTTAGCGCGTTATGCTTAAATTAGTTACAGCAATTCAAGTATTTTTTTAGTTTATTGACTCCATTTGTTTTTCCTTTAACTGCATCACGGTGATAAACTACACGCTTTTTATAAGAACAACTTTATAAGAACACCCAGCCTGAGATTTGCCCAAAAACTAAGAACAAGCTAAGAACAAACTCAGCTAGGTCGAAGTTTACAATATCAGTGTTTTATTTTATTTTATTGAATGAAAGACTACAGTTAAAACTTTAAACTGAAACTCCATGTACAGAAGACTATAGTTTCGCTGAAAAAATAGCAAAAATCAGTAACTGATCATCGTTTGGATGGCTTGTGTGAAAAATCACCAATACGTTCTAACCAAGATTGAGTTTTCTATCTGTCACCTTGGCAAACACATCAGTGAGCCAAGATTTGTACACATAGAGCTCGAACAAACAATAAGAGACATGATTTGTTTTCAACATCTAATCCAGTGGGTGAAATAATCTAGACATAAAAACAATTTAGGTACAATATGAGGCTGAAGTGGCCAAAAATTAAGAGCACTTCAGACCCAGCCAAAACTTACTAGTTCTTATAAAAACAAAATGCGTGTATAAACATTGCTGAACACGGAGTAAACACGAACCTACCTCAATAGTTGTGTTGACATGTAGTCGGCGAAAAGCTACAGTGTAAGTCTGATGATTCAAGCTGAACAAAACGCCTCACGTCGTGTGCAAAACGTCCAAGTTATTTAAGGATGAAACATCTGAAAAAATAAAATAATTCGCTTCCAACTGACTAACTCTTATATTTGCATAACGATGCTATTGCTAAACCCATGGGGAGGGGGCCGGGGGGAGGTGGTGTAGAATGGTGTGGGACCGGGCATTGGAAACTCATCCTAGAGTGGGGCGATTTGAGTGTGCAAAAACCAAGACGAGAAAACAGAGTTTGATACATCCATAAGTCAACCAGCGTCGTTCGTTTTCATTCGAAGGTAAACCGTTCATGTTTCACCTTGGCAAATTGATGATTTATTAGTTGTATTTCTTGAAGGGCTTAGCAACCAGGCCCCATTATAACGCCATCAGTTTCTCTTTTGAGAAGATCGTTTGATATAACAGTAGAATTTTTCCATGCAAATACGTTTTTATATAAATTGTTCAATCTGATATTTCAAATGGATTAATTTTTTTGAAAAACAAATTACTATTTGGGATGCTTCAATGTTCATCATATTGAAATTTTCGTCGATTTATATTATGTCTCATTGTGAGCTTTTAAACTGGTCCGACTGAATAAATCAGTCAGCCAGACAAATTTCTGAATTATTAGTAGCAAACAACAAGTTTCGGATTGTATAAAGCAGTGGGGCAACTCGTGCTTTGATTAAGCCAGATATATCAATATGACGCTTTTGTAGGACACTCAGTTAAGATAGAGATTTATGGAAAAACGAAAAAGTGATTTTCGGTCCAAAGTCAGTTCGGCTTAGTTTTTCAACCAGTTAAACAGAGCTTCGTTTATGTATCTGAAGGTACATTCCTTTTGTAGAATTTAAGACCAGATTCACGAAGCGTGGGTTCAAGGGTTTTTTTGTAATAATAGAACTGGAAATCTGAAATCTGTTTTTTTTTTTTCATTTTTCAGTGTGTCAACATTTACATTAAGTCATTATACAGGTATCAAAACGCCGGCTTTCCAAAGCTATTAAAGTTATCTGCCTGGCCAAATTATCGAGAATAAATTGATACTCGCGAAAAACCATTTCAGCTGAATTCTCTAAAATCTGTCACAAATGGACTGTTTCGATCGGTCATGCGGTTGAGGCCCATGTGAATTAGAACACGTGGATCTGTATTAGTTTGAAACGTAGCAAACGAATATCAGGGCACAGTACACAGTGTAGTTCCTATTGCCAAATTGCCTCGTAAGTTTGGATAATTTGTCAAAACTTACGAGGCCAGTTATCGACGACTGATAGTGCTGTAAAAGATTGTTATTGGAAAGGTCGAGTGCAAATGCAATACAATGTAAATCGTCAAGATGTTATCACTATATTGTTTCGTTTTCGAAGCGACTGCACTGAAACTCTTTACCTGTAATCTGGAGTTTGTCCGTCCGTGCAGTCTTCTTCAGTGACTCAAGCTATTTTCATGTGAACGCCAAAAAAGATAAAAATATATCAAACCATTGGTTGTCAAATGAAACGTAAATCTCGAGCCAGAGTCACATTGAATCTTAGGAGTGGATTCTTTGAATTACATTCCTGGATTAGATTCTTTTAAAATGAGTAAAGGAAACGCAAAATCTAGTTTTGGGTTACAGAATTCACCGGATTTGGATTGTACAACTGAAAGGAACGTACCCTAGTCTACGTATGTGGAATTTCCCAAACAATCGCTTTGTGGCATGGGCAAAAATTTAAACTAACAATGAATATATTTTACGAGGTTTGAAATGTAAAATAGCTGGAATGGGAGCTACCTAAAATAAAGGGCATTTCTCTATCATAACGGGAAATTGCTTATACGTCTATAAAGAGCTAGACCGCAGGAAATTTGCATTCAAGACTAACTCAAAGATGTGATAAAACCAATCAAGGTAATTCAATTTAGCACAACAGAATCAGGACTGAAGGCTACATAAATAACTACAAAGCAGACTGTTTTAAAATTTAGTAGTTTACAGATTTACATGTACACCAGAACCAAGCGATCAGCAAAGTTTTTTCTAAACTGAATAGCACATCAGCATCATCTCCGCTGCAATAAAATTAGGTACCCAATAAATTCCCACGGTCCAGTATGTTAACATTGATTTATTGCCAATAAAAGTGCAACAAGTGTCAATTTATTTGCACCTTGGTTCACACTCCTCATTCAACAGCACATCAACAATTTGTCGTGTGTTGCCCCAACCGAATTCGAGTCCCGTCTTAAAACTATTTCGAAAACAAAAATAACGTATTTTATTGGGATGTAGGCAGAAGATATACATATTCTTACAACGACATTGTTGGTCAAATTTGGATAAGACAGCTTTCACCCTGTTGTGATACAAATGAACATTGCCCAAACCACGTATATCTAATTTAAGGCTGCAATCAATTGCAGGGAAATTGTAATGGCGCCCATTACTGTTCAACAGTCGATTTCCGCAATCTGACACTCTCGTGGTTTCAAGCTTGGGCAAGATGGTGGTAGATGAAGATAAAAGTACTTGCCTTATCACGTTTTCAAAAACCTTAGCTTGTAAAATTTTCGGTCTTTCAAAACCATTATACAGCCTCCCTTTTGTAAACTAAGTAAGCATGAGAGAGTTTCCGACAAGGTATAAAGGCAAGAGTATATTTTTAAATTATTTTAAAACAAAGGGAGTGTGATCTTTATTGATTGGGAATAGCTTTCAAACTTTCAACTGAAAAGTTTCAGTTCTTCGTGGTAAAAATTCGCGGTGCTATGATGTGGTTTTGATGTAAACGTCTGGAAATGCCCAACTTTTGTGCGTTGGCCTTGTCGTAAGAGGAAATTGTTCTTATGCAACAAAAGAAAAACATGAACGTTTGTGGAAGTACGGAAATGTTGTCTAGCCTCTTTAATTTTAGTAAGTTGGTAAACCTAGATATGGATAAGGAGTCATGTTAGAATACATCACTTGCAAATTAGATGTTGGACAGAAAGATGGCGGAGGAGTCGGTAGGAATGCTGTGTAACCACATTGTTCGGTTGGTGTTGTTGATGTGGCGGCAGGAAAATAACTCTTAGTCGCGTAATCACCGCAACAAGGAATTGTCATGTAGAACGCGGGGTGATGTCCATAGATAGAATTAAAGCTTTCGGCGTGCAAACTTGCCTCAAGTCCAGGCACAATTTGCTTTTTCCACTTTGTCCGACGGTTCTGGAACCATGTCTTCACTTGCGTGTCACTGAGTTTCATAGTCTTGGCCAGGCTGTTTCGCTCGGTTATTGTGAGGTATTTCTTGTCTTGAAATTTCTCTTCTAAAGCTTTCAGCTGACTGCTTGTGAAAGCCGTCCTTCTTCGACGCACCTTGTTGATGTGAAGTCTTTGCTTGTTTTGTTGGTGGAGTGAAAATTCTTCCGTAGTTTGACTGCGTGTATCTTCATCTTCGGTGTCAAGATCACTGTCTTTTTCTGAAACTGGAGTGAGCAAAGCGTGTAATCAGCCTTGTTAGCCAGATTGAAAGGGTCTATCGGTTATTATACAATTTTTGTTTTAAACATCGAATATGTCAAGCAAAGATTAATGAACAGTGAATGAATGCTTTTACATAAATTTATGTAATTTCAATTGGACTCCATCACTACCTTGCCACCAGTTCAAGAAAAGTCGTTGTAAAATAGAACTAGTCCTTGGTGGAAACAAGAAATATTGACCTTCATGTATAGTAAGGGAATAACTTTTACAAGCTATGAGCAACAAGCAAATGCACGTAAACTACGTGTATACATGCGGCCAGCAGGAAAAAGAATCACTGGGATTATCGTTATAAATAAAATTTTTAAAATCACTGATAATATAATAATAATTGTATATATATGATGGTTCTATTCAGTACCTCGAAGACGGGGCAATGACCCTAAGAAGGATTAGAATCCCGTCGTTATGAATCTGCACTGTAAAAGTATCCAAACATTTTTGAAAAACAGTTCACCTGAAGTTACAAGAAGATTAAGAAGTTGCCACTGCGTGGACGACAGCAAACTGAAACCAGTTTTTTTAAAAAGAGAAAGCTTGATTATCTTTGAAAAAGGATTTGACTGCGTGTCACTAAGCCTGTCCACAAAATGCTGGAGTGCCCAAAATATTGCAATTCCACTGCTGCGGCTTTCGGCGTTTTGCTTCAACTTTTCTAAATGCATGTTAATTGTTGAGGGCAAAAGTTCTGATTGCTTTAGTTTACATTATAGTCTTACGTACTGTTAATAGATAAGACACCAAGTGTCAGGTTTAACTAACAGTAAAAACACTACTAGAAACTTGAGTAAATGTTGTTTTAGCGAGAGAACGTATTTCCGATCAAACATTACTGCGGTAGTCGGTTTCTGAGAGCTTACCTTCGGAACAAATACTTTCCTTTTCTTCGAACCTTGATGTGTCATCAGCGTGTCCTTTCTCGCTAAGGGCGTCTTGTCTTCTGCAACCGAGAATTGCCTCGATACTAAAGGAAGACATTGTAAATTCGTCTCCTACGAAATCAGTATGTGAGCACTCGTGTCCCAAGCAAAGTTGAGCGCAGTAATGGATGTTGAGCAATGCACGTCCGCAACTGGTCGTTCTCGTGCATGGAATAAATCAGTCTTCGAACTGCTAATAGAACTCGAAGTGCTAAATTGTTCTCATAACATCCTGTCTCGATTAATGTGTTTGACATTTCATTATGATCTATTCTGATCACTTTCACGTGGTCCCACTTGACAAACAAAGGGTCAGTAAATATGGAAAGTGAGGGTCTTGTAATTAGATCAACAAAATTTTCGACCCTTGTTAAGCAACAGATCAAAATCTGTACATCAGATCATTAAATACATAGTTAACGAATTAGTGAGTTCGACTGCGCCGTAACTGTGTTTTCAAACTTAGTAGAAAGTGTCCTGAAAATAAATTTTAGTGCATCTGGTATAACCGTCTTGAAACTTTTCTCAAACCAAGTAGAGTAATTGAATTAAATGGCCATTTGACAGTGTATATTATGGTCATTGTGTGCTCTAGATTGCTATCATTAATTTGAACAGTTAAACTGACATTTGATCCTAATTGCAGTAAATGTGTGCGAGTGAGAAAAGCCAGCCACAAACGCGACCGTGTTTCATCCCGTCATCAAATGCGCTGAGCTCCGCGTGGGTCCTTTCGCGTCATTTCACGCTCCCGTTACGGCTCGAGGCTGACCAATCAGAATCCAACTCCTTCTTCCTCAGGATGAGGCAATTTAGCGGATCAGAATAAACACTTGTGGGAATATTTGTCTAAGCCTAACCAAGCTCGTAAGTCATTTTACCTGTACTCCCTGGCGAAAAGCAATGGATATTTATTTGTACCCTTTTGTTTGAAACAACAACCTTGGTTTAATTCTCACGCTTGTCTCGCAATCTAACCCGTAAAATAAGCTTCTAAAACTGAAAGGACGTTTAGCTCATAGTCGTGACCGCAGTGTGAAAACATTGCAACTTGTTGTTTGTGCGAAGGATGACCTTTTGTTCCGTTTATTTCCTGGCAGTAATCTAATTTTCTTAGAGCTTGAGGGGTGAATTGTAGACGATTCACAGCACGAACCAACCGATTTAAACTAGAAAATCCATTTTATTTGGCTTAAACTAACAATCCGTCTGTGTCTTATGAAGAAAAAGGTGATTCGTTTCCTGGCCAAATCGCGGCTGTTTCTTTAATATTGCCGACAATGGATGTTTGTGATTAAAATAGGTGCAAGGAACAGTTGGAAGTCGCGTCAAAACATCTGTAGTCAATTATTACATTAAGAGGTGTAAAACTAGCAACTCCCACAGCAAAATCGACCGCCCCATGGCCCATGGGGCATTGCGATTGATAATATCCACGAGTCGAATAACTGTTTGCTCCGTATCTAGCTCCACCGCGCGCCAGCTATGGAGTCTGGGTAGGGAATTCCCAGTGTGACCACGGTGACAGTGCTAGTGAGTCAATACGATAGAAGGAAATCCCGTAGGAGCTATAACTGTTTGGAGGCTGAGTTGATAGCCAGAAGCTTTTGTTAGTACCCAGTATGCGCACATTTACTACGTGAGTGGACCCACGAACAAGATACAAGCGCAAGTGAGGGTCCAATAAAATAACGGTTTAAAAGACTTAAAAGGGTTTTTGCGTTCTTAGTCAAAAAACCGGCGATAAGGCAATTTAAAAACAAAACCCAGTTTAATGTTTCATTATCGTTAACGCGCGCACTGATTTATTTCAAGGGCACTGACCTTTTTTTAAATTTTTGACTTATGTAAAAAATATATATGATGCACGAAGTCTAAGAAATATTTCTATTTTTTTGTAATAAACCAACATGATGATTCACTTCTACATAAAATGGTAATAAACCGTTATAAAAACTTTTAAAAAGGTTCTCGACCCTTGGGTCATCATTAGGTTTAGTATGCAAAATTATGAGACAGGGCCTTAAATGCTGTACAGAGTTTTGAAGGGTTGTTACCCGAGTACAGTCAGAACTCAGACCGGTAAGAGTTCAGATCAGTCACCATACAACCCTATTATTTGAGTTCGTAAGTCGACTGGTAGAAAAATCGGTTCAGACCGGCACGACTCATTTGAAACGACAGACCTGGCCAGACCTGGTCCAACTTCAGACAGTTTTTAGTCCTGTGCATTTTAAAAGATATTTCACTCTTCTAGAACAAACTTAACAAAAACAATGAGACTGAGTTTGTCCAAAGTCGAAAGTCAGTTAAATGAGACAATCTGTCCAAACTCAAGGCGTCAATTCAGTAAGTAGTAGTTTTTCCGCAATCTCTCTGGTTCGAAACCACGAAAATCTAGTTTGCGTTCAGAGTTGTGATTCGTCGTAACAGACCAGAAAAGAACAATCGCAATGGCTTGCCAGGATCTAGATGAGGTTTAGACTGTTTGGAGGTGTCTTCATGTTCTATGTTTTTTTAATATTGGCTTTATTTTCTTCGCCCGTGAGAGAAAGGGGGGAGTTTTGATGTAGTGTTGACTTTGCTTTTAGCTAGCTCTGCAATAGGGGAGTTCGGATGTTGGTTTTTAAAACAGCGATAGTCAAACCAGTGTGTGTGTGTAGGAGAGGGGGAATAAAGGTTTCTAGGGATTTAGAAAATTGACAGTTCTGGTAGTGCTCATGACAAAAATGTATAGATACTAGGAAATCGGCATTTAGAAAGGTCAGCTCTTGATAGCGTCTACTTCCCAGGACTAGTTCTAAGATTAAGAGGTACGTTTGGCACGTGAGGGGACACTAAATATAGAATTCTTTTTTTGAGGGGTTCTTGAAAACAGATTTTTCTACTTGCTTTTCGCATTACCATTATTATATTTAAAGGATCTGCTTTGGCCATTTCAAAACATTGGTGTTATACTCCACGAATCAAGAATTTTCTTAGGAAATATCACTTCTGACTCTTTTGTGCGGTCGCTTGATGGCAGGTGTGTGAGATGACCAATTTCTCGTGTTTTTTCATTATGATTGTGAGATGTTCGGCGCACTTTGTGAAAATAGTATTGCTTCATTGATTGCTTATCCTCTACGATTTTCGAAGTCTATTCAGAGCTACTCAGGCCACTCTCTTAATAATAATAATAATAATAATAATAATAACAACAATAATATTAACAACTAATAATAATATAATGAAGATCATAATCGTAGTATAAAAAAGAATTTATTAGAGCATAACGTGGGTTTCAGAATAAGGGTTTGAAAGTGATTCAATTGACAGATTTGCACTTGAAAATTTACAATAGAAACACCACGCATCGTTCGCTAGAAAGAATGAAAAACACCACGAGTATTTGATTACCGCGAGTGCGAAGAACGAGTCGTGGTTGTCACTTTCATCAAATACAAGTGGTATTTATTATTAATTCTTCGAGACTTGAAGTGGTGTTTCCTGTTAAACTAAAACTATAAAAAGTACCAACTTTTTCAAAATTTCCTGTCATTTTCGGTGATTTTTCGAAGATTTTTCAA
>JAOBYE010522862.1:0-12985 GCA_025403585.1 Parazoanthus swiftii
GTATGTATGTATGTATGTATGTATGTTTGTATGTATGTATGTATGTATATATGTATGTATCAATGTATGTGTGTATGTATGTATGTATTTATGTATGTATGTATGTATTATACATTTGTGTTTGTCTACCTTTTTACAATGAAAAAAAACTACTTCAATTATATTCCAGGTACATTCTGAAGCCTAGTTTCATGCGTCGTGAAGACAAATCCTTCGATCCTTTTGCCGAGTCGACAGTTGATGGAATCATTGCAGGAACCGTTGAAGTAAAGGTATTCCCTTTTTTATGTTTTTGAAAACAAACAACTACAATTAAGAACAGTGATTTAACGTGCTGTGTTCCACCTGTCAAAGCTCGGCTCGTTCAATTCTCGTTCATTGCCTTTATCTTTCATTCAATTATGGTTTGTTTTTGCAATCTGCTCAGTGGGTTTCTTATCAATTCAAACTAAAGTTAAGTTTGTGAGGGGGTAACCAGTAAGTTTTGAAGTTGAGTTAGGCCTACTTGCTTCGTTACAATTTGGAGGTCGCGATTTACTAATGGGGGATTGGGTTATAAGTTTGTATTAAATCTGAACAATGAACATGAACATACATACATGCATACATACATGTACACACAAACATACACACATACATACATATACATACATACATACACATACATACACACATACATACACACATACATGCATACATACATACATTCATACATACTTACATACAAACATACATACCTACATACAAACATACATACATACATACGTACATACATACATACATATATACATACATACGTACATAAATACATACACACAGACACATACATTTACAGAAATTCCTCAGAACATTAAAAATTGAGTTGGCGCAAGCTTTCACTGCAAGATAGTTGCCATTTGCAATGTTGAATTGGCAAATGAGTTAATTTGAAATTACCCGTCTATTTCAGATTATATCTGGCCAGCTACTTTCAGACAAGAAAGTTGGGATTTATGTTGAGGTGGACATGTTTGGACTTCCTGCGGATACAGTCCGAAGAAGGAAAACCAAAGTTGTACCAAACAATGCGATCAATCCAGTTTTTGATGAGGAACCGATTAAGTTTGGAAAGGTGCGTATGTGTTTTTATGTAAATTTATACGGGGGAACTCTTTGTAACTTTCTCGCTCTAAATGGCCTCAAATCGCGCCCCACAACACACAAGTACACGGTGAACTCAAGGTACGTAAACTTTATTTCCACGATAATAGCAAAATTCTTGGATTTTTGAGAAATGGATAAATTCCCCATACAAAGTCTTATACTAGCCTGCATTTTGCAATTAAACTTCGCTTTATAAGCTTGGGCTGCCTGCGATTTTATCGTGTTTACAGAAAGGTAATTCGCCGTTACAGTTGTAATCCCGGATGCAGCGTCCTGTACTGCTGTTAAGCCTGGTTCGCAGGAGCTCGAGAGTTTGGTGATAGTTCTAACTTCTACCGCCAACTCTTGTGCAGTCTCATCGACCCTCGAGTGCTCTCATCAACTTTGAACACTTTCAGCATTAATTATTTTTATGAGAGTTGAAGAAAGTTCAAACTCTCACCGCCATCTCTTGTGCAGTTTCATCGACCATCGAGTGCTCTGCGATGCGTAACTCTTAAACAACTCTCATGCTTGTTTGACCATGGGTTTAGGTTAGAATACAACGAATGATTACCGTTTTGCTCTTCCAGGTCGTTCTTCCTAACTTGGCACTGCTGCGAATAGCGGTGTATGAGGAAAGCGGAAAGCTGATCGGTCACAGGATACTTCCGGTTGACGGTCTACATCCAGGTTGGTCATTACTACCTCCTCTTCAGACAACTCTATTTGTTCTAAAGACATCTACGACCTGACGACAGTTTTACCATTTTTTGCTATTGTTCACCATGTACCAGGTAACAGAACGAGTAAATTCATGCAAAGAGGAGGCCTTTTTATTGTCAAATAGTTTGCTCCATTACTTTTGCCGTAAAATCCCACTTATGAGCCATTGGCTTATACAAGTTCTTTAGGGGTTTTAGTGGGCCTATATGCGGGATGGGGGAGGAGGGTAAGTGGCCTGACGGCGACGCAGGGGTGGAGTGGTTAGCGTGCCTTTTAAGATTAAAATCCAAACCTAGAGGTCGTGTGTTCCAACCCCAGCCAGATCACTGTGTTGTGTTTTTGAGCAATGCACTTTGCGCTACTTGTTCCAGTCGACCCAGCTGTACGAGTTGAGCCTGCGATGGATTAGTGTCCTGTTTAGGAGGACTCAGACTCCTCAACCACGAAAACCGGAGATAAGCGCCGGCCTTATGAGCCAGTTGGCTCGGAATATGAACTTTTATAAGAGGCATATAGAGATGTTTCAGAATCAGCAGCTAAGAAGACAATTACAGCTACTATCCGACATTACCCGAGTATTTTTGAATCTACTAAACTTGTTTAATGTATCAATCGAGTTTTTTGGATAGCCAATCAGGGAAAGACAACATAACTTGTTTTTTCAACTTTATCATTTTCTATAAACAATAGAATACTATAACACGTTTTCACTAGCAGAGATTTATAACTGTCGTTTTTTTATTCAGTTCCAGTTTAACTGGAGAAGAGACAAGGTATTCTGCCGAAACGTCTCAGATATAGGCAAACCCTTAAATATGTTATAAGTCACGATTTTCTTTTAACGTTTGGAGAGGCCTTTTCAGCCGCATGGTTATGTTAGCTGGTAGGTATGCCTGTATAACCAGAGGGAAAAAAAGGGGCGGGATAACCGAGATTGTCCACTACTCCTTGATGAAAGGAAACTGATTGCATCTTACTTACTTTGAGACTGTTGCTCTTCATCCTTTGTCTTTCGGTTTTCCCTGCAGGCTATAGACATATCAAACTACGAAATGAGTCCAATCAGCCCTTGAGTCTTCCGACCCTGTTTGTCCACATAGTGACAAAAGATTTCGTCCCCTCTGGATTTGAAGGTTTGTTGTTTTTGATTCGCATTCAGTTGTTTAGAATGCCATGAAAGCAACTGTTACATTGAGCAAAAACGTACTTGTGCACTTCTAAGAGAAATTAAGGATAATCCTTATTACACCTTATTAAGCTACTTCTCAACTCCGCAAAAGTTTGAAACTTTACCAGGGGAGATTCGTGATCTGACGAAATGATGGAAGGTCTGAAAGGTTATGGGTACTGTTATCTTCACTTCAGTCAGTATCTTTTACGGGTGTCATTTCTTGCAATGTAGTACTTTTTAAGGTATTACTTTTAAAACCGTTTTAATATCTGTAAGGAGAATAGAAGTAAAGTTTTAAATTTTGAAAAGTTTTTGTTGGAGAATGTTTCAAAAATAAAAGGCATAGAAAAAGTGCATAGGAAGGCGTTTCATCGCCAATCGTACCCCCGTCCCTCTAGAGGTGATTGTTAATGATTTCCAACCTTCTTAGTTTTTTAACTGTCAGAAATAAGGTTCTGGCGATCACCTGTTGATATTCCCGAAAAATTATTCACTTTTTTCGCATTCGTTGCAGCATTTGCTGATGCGATTTGCAACCCTATTGCATACCAGTCACAAGCAGAGAAGAGGCAGCAACAGTTGAATGCTCTAATGGATGATGAAGACGAAAATGGCGAGGTACTTAGTATGTTTAGCTTCAATGTTAACAGGCATGTTTCATGGAAATAGCACCCTTGAACGTCTGCAAAAACATACTACACAAGTTTTTTATTGCTACTTTGATAAACTTTAAATTTCATGTTGCTTAGTTTGTCAATATAAGTTCCAAGAATTATGTTTAGTTTGGCGATAGTGACAACTTTGCCGAATTTGGGTGCAGTTGCGTACTATAGATATTGATGTGGTTACTCGCCGGTTTTCTACGTATTTTATCTTATTTATATATTTCGAACGAAATACTTATTCTTAATTTTTGAAATTCCGATGAAGGTTTAGGTTTAAATACCTTCACTTAACTAGTCACACGTTTCTCCTTTTTAACTTTCTCACGCATTTTTAATTCTTTTTGTTTGTTAATGATCGGTTACAGCGAAAAAAGAAATTCCATGACTGTTGTTCTGTATTCCATCATCGTGCTTCTTTTGAAAGGGTCTTAACAACGAATGAGAAATATTCCAT
Organism: Parazoanthus swiftii; assembly: GCA_025403585.1. NCBI lineage: Eukaryota > Metazoa > Cnidaria > Anthozoa > Zoantharia > Parazoanthidae > Parazoanthus > Parazoanthus swiftii. Next base: position 4,139 of record JAOBYE010522862.1, read on the forward strand.
AATATTGTTAATTTTGTGTCATGTGTAACGCCAGCAGGACCAATCTGACGGAAACCCACCACAGACACCAGAAGCGAACGCCAATAATGATGCAAACGCCAATGACAAGGAAGCTAAACCCAAGGCAGATGGTAAACCCCGGATGCCCAGGGAAATGTCCTTGAAGAAAAATGAAACCAGAGGTGAGAAATACGCCCTCTATTCTCACATATACAGGGTTTGTACACCACCTGAAATTTCGTGATATCCGTAGGTTTTGGGAATCATTTTGTTATGGCCTGGAATTCCTCGAGTAACAGGACCCTTTTTGTAGGAGTCATAGTAAAGGGTCGGAAGTGGTCTGAATAAAAGTATTGGTGTGGATATTTAAACTAATCAGCCGGTATACTAAGCCCGTCGGTCATTAGTTTTGATGCCAGGGATGTGCCTGAACGTAAATGTGAACGACGCTGACTCTGGCTTGTTTAATGTGGATCGTTTAAAGACTTCTCTCACACTTCGTTAAGTTCCACACCGTGGAACTCGCTCCCTCCTGAGAACACTGTTTCTGTTTGGAGATGTTGCAGCCACGTCTTTTGCTTGGTGTAGCTCAGCTTTGTGAATTTCGTAGACCGCAAAAGACGAAGCCAGTGCAAAGGATCGCATTATTTAAGGGAGTCCACAACGTCGGATTGGTAATCTGTCGACGTGGGGAGCACTTGTCCCAAGTATGCGTACCTGTGTTGTATGCGTAATGTGCTGTGGCGAGGGAACCTAACTGATGTCTAAATGATTGTGGCGTGGTAATTTACCGACCTTATCTATAGCCTTCCGAGAATTACAACCGGAAGTTTCAAAGTACTTTTATTAACTGCTGCCTTTTTAAATTTATATAATTTTATGCTTTATCGTGTCTCTGTCTTAATTTTTCCCATTTTTAGGTTAAATTTGATAAGAACTATCGAGTGTATTTACTAAATGGACTGTTATTGTTATTAATATAATACTTCTACTACAAATAATGATTATTATTGTGTTTAGGAGGTCCACGGGTGTTTTAATTTTATTTCATGCTAGCTACTGCAACTAATCCAAAACACTGCCAATTGATTAAACATCTTGGATAAGAGTCCAGGTTTCCAGTGGAAGTTGTTCCTTCAACAATCTTCACGTTGCTTCTGTTGAGTGTATAACTTAACGCTTCCGTGTATTTTGTTCAGATTGTCAACTCTTTAACAAATATCAGAGCTCTTTGTTTGCAATTCTCTTTCGAGTAACATTTTGATGGAGTTTAACTGGGGTAGGGGTATGGACTAAAGTGCCATATGTCTTGAAGAAAGCGAGCTAACATCTAAATATGATACTCCAGTAAGAAGAAATTATCTCGAAGGAGTCGTCAACTTAAATGCTAACGTCTGCTTTTTTCCTACAATTAAAGACCATAAACAGCTAGAGATGCAGAGTGTCTTTACTTTCAAATAATTGAATGAATGTGTTACTAACATTAAAATCTAACCTTGATTCTACAACTAAATGTTAACAACCTGATTCAGTCTGAAGTCTTTAATTTTTTAACAAAGAAGAAATTAGGATTAACATTTTTGTTGTGCGCTAGAGCTGCAACAGCAGCTCATCCTACAGATCGAATTATTTTTTCTTCAGATTCCTTGACTGCAGCAGACGTTATTAACCAGCAAAGGCGAGGGTCTGCCTTTGGCTTCCGAGATAGCATCTCACTTCCCCCAGGTTCCATAAAAACACCCCTTCAACACCAGATCTCAAGTCCGTACCCAATCACAGCGAGCCGCTCATTGTCGCTGCAGGCGACGCTAAACCCAGCAGAGCCTGTGCCCGTGACATGCCGGAGGACCTATAGTGCAAAGAAACGAGAAGGCAAGAAGGCCCGTTCGTTAAGATATGTCAGAGGAACAGGTGAGACCCGGAGAGCCTCGTATGGAAGTTCTTTGATATCTCTTTTTGCAGACCGATCTCGAACGATAACGTATAAAGAAGCTTTGTCTTCCTCTTACAAAATGATTTTTTATATCGTTCCACACAATCATCTGGGAAAGCAACGTCATCCGTCATACAAGCAAATCTCGTACCACATAACTTGCGGACGTTTTTGTTTATGCTCAAGCCTCTACCTTTTGTCATATAATGTACATAGGAACTCTTTATCATGTTTACGATCAAAACTCTCTCAATTTTTCTTGTAAAGAAAATTCTAACCACGTCATTTTTGATTCAGGCGTATATTTCGTTCTTGAGAACGTATGGAATTTCTTCTTTCTTTTGCAAAGAAAGTCATGTGGAGTTGATTTGTCATTTTTCGTGGAATCATACCTTGCTGTACTTTCAATGTCAAAATACTGTCATATCTCGTGAATCCGAACTTGTACCACTTATCATGTCATGAGAGACCAGTAACACCATCTGAACTATCAGAGCTTTTCATATTTTCTGCAGCCTCCTCAGCAAAGGGCTAGCGACTGCCATGCACCGTTTCGTATTTGTTTAAATATGGTATTATAACTCATTAAAAAGCACGAGGTATATCTTCAACGTCCAGGTCATACGTTTGTTATATTTCTTGTATAAGATCTTGTAACAATCAACGCTTCTGAGGATACGCGTAATTACTAGCCGAAAATGAATTCCTTTTAAAGCATGCCTAGAGAAAGTAAACAACCAAATTATATAAAACTAGGAATGTTCCTTCTATGTGTACGACATTTTGTTCTGTATTCGTTTCCTTTCCTTTCCACTTCTTTCTTTTTTCCTGTTTATTTAGTTTCCCCTTTCCTTTCTTTAGTTTTTGCCTTTCTTTGGTTTCCTCTCCTTTCTTTTTCCATTTCTATTCTTTGATCTTTTTTCTTACCTTTACTTTCTTTATATTTATTTCCTTTTTCTTCCCCTTTTTCTTCTCCGTCTTGCCGTCTTCTTTCCTGTTATTCCAGATCGTTTGTTTACATTCAGTTTCAAGCGTAAATTTAATTGCGGTCGGATGAGAGTAAAATTCCTAAAGTTTGCTTATTATCCTACAAACCGACGTTAGTTTTATTTAATTTTCATGTTAAAAACAAACTTGTATAAAACATTTTAAAAAAGGCCCGAATTAAAAACAACTAAAAGTTCATAATGTTACTTTAGTGTAATTTAAAGTCTGGCCATTGCTCAACGTTAACTGTTAAACAAAAATAAACTTTAAAAAATATCTCATTGCTAAACTGCCGAGTGCAGACTTTGAAATCAACAGGAGTTCCATACGAGGCGCGATGAAGGGTCTCATTTTAAATCTGTCTTCTAAACTTCATAATATTAGGATGCTTGACAACTGATCAACAGCTTGTGTAAGTACTAAACTGACAATGTTTGTTAAGCACAGAGGAATGGACGTTCCTTAGAAACATTTTTTGGTAAACGGAACAAAAATGAACGCTTTTTCACAATTTTGTTATATAATCGCCAAAATGCTGTTCTTGTCATCTCAGAGAATCTGTTTCCAAGAAACGTTTTTCCTTTGTGCTTCACGCAAATTATGTAAAAGTATGATTTAATTTTAATATCCAAGCTTCATTTTAATGATATTTGTACTTATAAAAAGTGAACTTCATGTCATATCCGTTACCACGAAAACAGTTGGTCTAAACCTATTCTGATGCAATTCCTCATAATTATTTATAACTTGTTTCGTGTTACTTTACCATCTTAATCCATGCATGATCACCATAACGGCCACGGAAGGTGTTATCTAGAAATAAAATAAACCTTGGGTTTTTACCGAATATCGAATAATTTAAGAATACGTCTTTGCCATTTTTAACATTTCGAAATTTATAGGTTTTGATGAACTACCTTTTCTTAACATTCGCAGCTTTTAAAAATTCATGTATGGTCAACTGAAATATGCCGCTGCAAATGTAGTTCTTCATCAACACAGTACCTGCTTTATTCGCCGAATTTTACATCAGAATATACCGTTCCTTTTAAATTTTTTTGTGTTTGTTTGTTTGTTTTGTTTTGTTTGTTTGTTTGTTTATATATTTATTTTACTTGTAAGTTGACTAAATTATGCACTGTGGCAATATAACTAGGTAAGTAATGTAGCTGCTGTAAATCAGTAATTGCGCTTTGAATAAATTAATTTCTTCTTTCAGGAAGTATGAAAGCGGGCAACGACATGCAGCGAAGACACTATTGTTAGTATAATTCCAGATAAGTTTGTCGTAATGCTGTAACTATCTTTGTTGTATTAAGTTCTTTTGCAAGATTTCAGTGCATTTATATAATAACAATATAATTGTGTAATTTGTGTCCCGGGCTAACAAGGTAATTTGTTTGTTTATGTCGCTCATCAACTTTTATGTTATCTATCAACGCTGCTTGCTTCATAAAGATATTTCTACCTAATGCTGTTTTATTAACCTTATGGAGTTGTTTAGTATTGTCGAAGTGAGCTTTGTTGTTTCAAGAGCCAATGAGTCATGAATTATGAGTTGATATAAAAAATTAGATTAGGGTTAAGGTTTGGCGGTTATGTTTAAAGGTTTCAAGGTTAGCTTTGGGGTTTGGACCTAGATACGACAACATGATTTTTGACTCATTAGGTTTGGAGTTTAGTCCAGATTTAGGTTAATTATTTTAGGATTTTGTGTGTTTAAAGGTTTCTACTGTCCTACAAATATATTCTAAAGAACTGATCATCTATCTGAAGCACGCACTTAAAAAAAATTAATCGCTGTTCATAACTCACTGACTGGTAATAATACTCGCGAAAACAGAGGCTTCTGTGGCCTTGTAAAATTTACATTTTTAGTGTAAACCATGTTTCGGATCAAGCCGCTGCTACCGAACTGTATACCGTTGGCTAATTCCATTATCTGTGGGACCTTTTCAAACAAAACTGAACAGCTTCTCAAAGACCTATTTATCTTTTGAAAAGCAGCAGAGTGAGGAAAAAACACACTATCATGTAATTATCATTGTTTAAATGATAAGTAGGGAAAACCGTATCTTAAGGCAGAAGTAACTTCATCGGCGAATGAAAATTTACTTCAGTGTGTAGCGTTAAGTCTCTTAAGTACATCATAAAGTTTTCATCCATTTGCAAACAGCTTTTTTTTCTTATTTTGCTTTACTTGAATTGATGTATTTCATCATGACGTCACACTTTGTTAACGTTTTTCAGTCCCTACAAAAGTCTCCATAATTGAAAAATGGATATATTGTTTACAAAAGCTATCGATGATGGTCGAAACAAACTAATTTCTAATGTTGAAAATTGTAGCGATTTTTGTCTGTGTTGTGGATCAGCAATGTGACATCATAGTGAAATAGAATATTATGATAATTTACTAGTTAATGTAGTAATTAACGCTGCTACGACGTATTTGCATGTTACAGAAAAAATTTCGTCCCCAGGCTCCTTGACTGGAAGGGAGTGAAAAGGGCCTGAGAACGAGATTGTAGTCGAATAAGTGACAATTGAGAGATACGTGAATCGGCAAATGGTAGGGATGGAAATTAGAAAGAAAAATTTAAAGTGCAGTAACGCTTTCTGAGGCTGCATAGTATAACCAACCTTCGCTAACGGACCGAAAATAAGACGTTTTAGAGAATAATGGACTGATATGCAGTCTAGACCAACGTAAGATCGTCCCTGCCGTTTGTCGTTTCACGTGTGTTCGTGGTTTGGAATCTCTACAATAGAGAGGTACATGAAACGGCAGGAAGGGAAAAGAAAAATTAAGAAGTTAAAGTCAGTAACGTTTGCAAAGACTGCATAACAAAAGGACAAAAAATTTCAGAAAAAACATGGACTGCTATGTAGTCTGGACCAACAGAAAATTTAGTCGCAAGATTTTTTCTTCCGTTTGCCGTTTCACGTATACACGGTACTAAATCTCTCTAGTGCCGATAGATGTAACGTTGGGTGAGTAGCGACCTCAACCATAATGAATGGTAGTAGTGATTTAGACGTCTCGCAACAGGATTTATAGCACGTTTTCGGTAAAGTTTCAGAAGTGTTTAGGGAGAAAGGTGGCTCTTAAATGATTGAAGTATTTCCATACCCCTAAGCATTGACCGCTTCAAAAGCATTGGTAAAGCAAAGCTTTCGTTTTTATTCAAGCCAGTTCTTCATTTTCTTTTATCTAATCCAAAACCGCTTTTCCGTTTTTGTAATCAAAAATACTGTACTTGTAAACATCGTGAAGCTGAAACAAATCGAAATAGTTATCAGTGCACGAAAGCATTTGGGTCTCGATTATTTTCTTCGCCTCAAAGCAGCGGTTATTGTATTTTGTGGTGATAATGTGGTGAAAGGTGGACGTATTTTTGAAGCACTGACCGGTTGCTTCAAGCATCATGATTTTTGTCAGCGCTTTAGCTTTCGCAACTGAAAGTAACAGAAGAAAATACATTTAGCTTTTATATTCGATTTCTTAGTTTAAAGAGCCTCCTGATAGACGACAATTTGCGTTTGACCATCACCCAACTTTTGCACCAAAATTTTAGGAAATTGTATTAAAACCTGCGATTGTTCTCTTAGATATCAAGGTGGAACCCATGGTTCTTGAACAGCTAAAGGAACAAAAGGTGAGGAGCCATTTATTTTTTTGCTCCCGTTAGTTCCAGTTTTAAGCTCGTCAAGTGTCCATTGAACGATCGCAAGGGGCCGTGGAGTAAGAGGGGCTGAAGGAGTTTCAGTCCCTCTCTCCATCCCCACCCCCTCCCCCCAACGTTTTTGCTCATATTTCTAAGAAATATAACGAGAGACTCCGGACTCTGTACCAATCCACGGTTTTTCTCGGACACAGCGTAACAGCGAACTGTTTTGCTTACTAATTATCTAATTAGTTATCTAATAACCATAATATATGACTAAAAGTACGCCTGTGAAACGAACACATTACAAAGTAACCCCACTATTGCGATGCCCATTCGTTCAGTGTGGCCCGTTCTAGAATATCGGCCTTTTGTCTTTTTATTTCCTTGTATTTGTTAGACAGTTAGAAACTGCAAATGATTGTGTGTTTTCCTGTTTGCACTTTTTCTCAACACACATTCTGTTGCATTTCTCTATCAAGTAGTTTAAAGTTTTAGTAATTTTGAGGCATTTCTTGCGATTTTAGAAACAAGAATCTCGAAGTGTTCCCTTCAGCCCTCGCTCAGTCCCAAATTAGACTACTCATATGAAACCCCGCACTTCAAGTTGAATAGGTCTCCTCTAAGTCGAAAACAAAAACACAAGTTTGCTTTTGTGCCACAATGTTTTACAATGTGGTTATCTCTTTTAATTTGAAAGGAAGCTTATGTGGCAAAGTATTTTCATTGGTTGAATCATAGTACGGTTTCCCAGTGATTTTTCGGATGGTGTAATTTGCAGCCTTAGTTAACTACGAAATACTCTGTGACAGTGTCAGTGCAAGTGTCACGCCATTTGCGCAAGAGTAGCACCATTTTCATTTGTACATCAGCTCATGCATCGAGTAGATGTTTGTTTCAAACTAAATGTTTTTTCCTATTTTAGTCGTATGTCAAGATTTGTCAAAAACACCAAAAGGAAATGGAAATTCTTGTCAAACGCCATGAAAAGGTACGACTGGTTATTACATTGCTTGAAAGCATAGAAACAAAGATTTCTTTAAATAGGGGACAAGTCTTTTTTTAATTAAGGGGGGGGGGGTCGGTGAAGGGGAAAAGAATAGGAGTTCTTTTTGCCTAAAATATTGGTGGCCCTTTGAGCAACATCTGTTTGTTGCATCATCTAGAGACCCCCCTTTCCCATTCCCTCCAGTTTTCTGGACCCCAACTTCTCCGAAAAAAGAATCAATACAACCAGTTTCTTCTCCATCCCTCCCTCTCGAACTTAGTAACTGATCCTTCATTAAAGAGAGTGTTGGGAGAACAGGGGGTGGAACAACGGAATCAATAGAAGAAAAGGGACGAAAATGTGCAAGTGCATTACTTTTATTGTAACGTCTCATGGCGCTTTAAATTTGAATAGTGATGGGGAGAGAGGAAAACATCCTCGGTGGCATAGAGGCGTAACTGACAGGTGCAGAGAAAGAGGATGCGAGACTAGGAGCATAGAGGTAGAGGACGAAGTTGATACACAAAGGGGTAGGGGCGGGGTTAGTATGTAGAGGAAGGGGCAGAGTTTCAGTGGAGCTTGTAGGGGCGGCGGTTGGGCGTAGGGGATATAGGAGCATAAATGAATTAGTAAACCTGTTTGATCATTCAACATTTTTTAGCAGAAAGAAATTTTGTTTCATGGAAGGATGCCTGTAAACTACAAAAAGTGGTGCCAAGCCAGATTAGTTTTGCCTTGCTAGTAGCGATAGCGAACTCGCCATTTAATGTGATTTTGGTATCTTAAAATTTTGTTTACGAGCTATTATAAACTGCTTCGTACGACAGGAAAAAGACAAGTTGCAGAAGACCCATTTTCTAGAGCAAGAGAAGCAGAACAAGGACGTGGAAAAGGAGAAGTCAAACTTGAAAAAGAAAGTAGACAAGGATCTGAAAAAAGCTGAGAAAAAAGGGTGCGTTAGATTTTCCGATGAGTTTTATTATAACGTTTTTAGATCTATCTTTTTGCATCTTCTTGTGTGTGTCTCTGTGTACCTCGTTCTGTACGTCTTCGTGTGTTTTGTTTTTGCTCATTCTATTGTCAGGCATTCGTTTGTTCATTCATTTACTTGGTTCATAAGTTACTAAGTTTGGTTGTTAAAGTTTGTTTTACTTTCAGGAATTCGATCAACGTACCAGTTACAGTGTTCTAGCAAGCTAAAAGAAACGACAGGGCGCCCTAATTTACATCTAATTAATATTCATGAGTTTGGCAGTACTACTGAGATTTAT
>JAOBYE010522973.1:0-12984 GCA_025403585.1 Parazoanthus swiftii
CTGTTGTCCCCAGCCTGTGAGCTCCCCCCCCCCCCCCCCACACACACACACTGCATGTAGTTATGAATTTTCTGAAAACAGTAATGCTTCCTTTCTGTTTCAGACGAAAATGCAGTAGCTTTCTTAAAATTGACAAAACTGCCACTATCAAAATGATTCAAACAAAATTTTCTTGTGTACGCCGGAGGGGCCGGAGAGGCCGGGCATAGGTGGGGCATTTGAACTCAGACAAAAATACAAAATATAATATCAAAGACATGAGGTAAAGTTTATTTTTGATAAAAAATAGTTAGTTCGTATTTACATATTAGCGTGAGTAGATTGTAATGCCAGAGACCAGTATAGAGTGTATCTTTGACTTTGAAGATTTAACAAGGTAACAAATTTATTCGTAACGTGTACGGTAACTACAAGGTTGTTCTGCAAGGTTAAGGATGTGATCAGACTTGACATACGTTGGTTGGGCTTATCATTTCCTCGTGCTGCATTTTGTATTTCAGCAAGTGTAAACAATTTACTGTGTTCAATATTTGCCAATTTGGTGCAAAACTTTAATGATATGTGTCTAGGTGCTGGCCCTGTAAGTGTACGTGGCGACATTTTTTATAGAAAGAGCTTAAGGCCGGTCAAAAAATACACAAAATTTCCTTATTTCGTTGACATCTCTCTCTAAATCGATCAGGTCGCGTGGACTGTGGAAGTGTACATTTTGTGTTGTGCTTTTGCCAAAAGACTCAAAACATAGTTTGATAAAAATACTAAATAATAGCTTTTACGTGGTTGTGAACACGCCTGCATGGGTGCATTAAATATCGCAACTGAAAGATAAGTGTTTAGTCTCTATTTCAGTGTTTCGTTTTCGCTTTATTATTTGAAAAGAGAGAGTAAATAACACCAATAAACAATATTCCGCAGACAACAACATTTTGGCTTATCGAACAGAAAAAAAATATAACAATAGATATATTAACGAAAACTATACCGAAATATGTATTGCGTTCAAGAAATGTAAAAAAGGCGTTAGATTTATTTTTTTAATAATACAAATAAGTAGTCTGTATTTACAAGGAACACTTATTGAGTATAAATGCGTTGCAATGGAAAAGAAAAGTACAAAATGTATCTGCGACTTTGAAGACTGTACAAGGTAACAAAATAATCGTAACAGGTAACTACAGGGTTGTTAAGCATGGTTAAGGAAGGGATGTCACACTTGCGGAATATTATCGAGTGGTATTTGTTCACCGCCAGGTGCGTGGTGTGCGTGTGTATGGCGACAACAGCAAGATAAATGTTGTTTGATTTCCTGGCGATAGGACGGACAGAAGATGTAATATATCAAAGGGTTAATGGTATGAAGCACCATTGGCAAAATAATGACTATGTCCAATGCTTTCAAAAACGTACACCAAATTGTTTCGAGTGAGAACAAAAACACTAAAAATATAACTCGTTCTATTCCCCAGCAAAGTATAAAAGCCACAGTTATAGTAATAAACATTGTTGTTAAGCGGACGTTCTGCTTCCTCCTCCTTATGGCGGCCTGCGAACAGCTCGCTTGCCCTGGAATCTTCTGTCGTCTTAACTTGACAATAATCACGGGGTACAGAACCAACATGGCGAGTAGGGGGAGGAAGAAGAAAATTGATAATGAAATTGTGTGCCATATACGAGAATGGTGCAGTGTAAGGTGAGTATAGCACTGATGCTTCAAATTAGAAGTTGTAATGAAAAGGTTTGGACTGGACACAGCAATGGGTAAGAGCCAGGTAAGAAGTAGAAGTATAATACGTGTTCCTCTGCTGTGTACTCTGGCTCGTATGGGGAATGCTACTGCGCAAAATCTGTAGACTGCAAAAACTGCAAGCGTCAACATTGACACCCCGTAGGAAAATTTCCAACAAAAATTAAAAAACTTGCATAACACTGCAACAGTGGTCTGCGAGAAGTGGCTTGCGTATTTAGGAATAAAGAGAACGGTTATAAAAAAGTAAATTGTTGGTAAAAATATATCTGAAGCCGCCATGCTAACTACAAAATAGTCTGTAAATGTTCGTACTGTTCTGCTGCGATATACAACCACAATCAGCACAAGGTTTCCAACAAAAGACGCGACACTGGTTACTAAACCGGTATAAAACCACATTGCACGAACAATTTCCGAGTTGAAAGTGCATTCATCGTACGTTGACGTTATGTTCAGTAGTGTGCTGTTGTTCATCTTTGTTTTAGATCTTCGCTTGAAAACACTGGATCTTGGAATTGGTTGTTAGTCTTATTTTCCTTTTTCCTACAAAAAAAGAAGGAAAACAGACATTTGTAAATTCGTTTGGAGAAAAAAAACGGTAAAGGCGTGCTTGTCTTTTTAGGAAGTAACGTGCTTTTAAAAAAATAAAAATATTTAGCTTTTTTTTATATGAAACTGAGTTATTCTTAATATATTTCAAACGACTGATGTTTTACCAGAATTACCTCATTTTGATCTCGGTTAAACCGAAGTATTGAAACATTCACCAACCTTTGTAATTTATCAAGATCTGTTTAGCAAGAAAGTAAGTACTCGCATATTCTAAACTTTTCTCACCATTTATAACTTAAGCGTTCTGACTGAACCCCTTTATTAATTCTGAGCTGAGTTCATGTTGCAGACAGAAACCTTTACCTTGTTGACGGATTTTAAACAGATAAATGTGTATTCCTCCCAACAGGTTCTCTCTATTGGTATTTTTTTTCCAGTGAAAATGCGAAACGTGGTTGTAAACAGTGAATACGTCTAGGAAATGATTTTTTTTGTTACTGTTTGAAATTGAGCTATAAAATCCAAATACTGTTAAGAAATTGTGTTTTTTTTTCATTTTTATGCACTTTTTTTGATATAAGAACACTTTATCTTTTGCTGATGTCGATCGCTTTACTTTAGAATCTTCTCATGAAGTTTTCAGCCCTCTCACATGTTTTTTTAAGTTAATTTTTGGTTTTCGTTTTATACCGACGCTTAGTTGACTATATTTTGTCTCTGTCTGTATATGCATTCACTGAAGGTTGTTTTATAACATGTATAATCGATCTTCTGTTTGATATAAACCTATTTTGGAGATGTAGAATCCTAAAAGTCGGACTTTTAAGAAGTCGCAAAGGATGGACATTTAAGAAATCGTAAATGTCTTACTTTTTAGGAATCGTAAAGGTAGGACTTTTAAGGAACCATAAAAGTCGGACTTTTTAGGAACCCTAAAATTCAGACTATCGTGAAAGAGTGGTTATGAATTTGTGTTAATTTAAGTCCTACTTTTACAGAGGTGCAGGACTTTAGCTGAAGCGAGACTTAATCATAAAACGATCGTAAATTGCAACTGGGTGTTTAAATAATCTATAACGCAATGTAGTATGTCATCTGTTATGTAACAATCCAGCGTTATATAACGTCCTTGTGGTTAAACTTTATGTGATGGTGAAGAATGATTCTGTTTAAGTTGTTTATAAAGAATCAGAATGCATCAATAAGTGTTCAAAGGCTCTTTTTAACGGACTTTCTTTTTCATATATTAATCTAAACTAATTTATTGCTCTGTAATACGCAAGTTACAGCGACGATACGAGAAGCTCTTGTCAACAAAGCTCATGTGCTTATTGAAGTTTGTAGCATATACATACATGAATAATACAAATAAACGCCTTTTTTAGACTAGGGGCATGTTTGTAATTTATCTGAAGTCAAGAAACGATATTAAAACTGAACATCAAACTGCTAAAAGAAGTATGTTCTTTTAGATTATGTTTTAAAGTAATACTATTTTCCCTAAATGAACTAAATACGAAAATGGAAAAAATGACATCCCGATCCCGAACGTTTCAAGAAACTGACCAGTAAGGAACACTTACCGTTATTTACGAACGTAGTGGTTGTGAACTTGTCCGATGTTTGTTTTATGGCCTCTGGTACCCGCTTCAGAACTGATCTGAATGAATTGCAAAGTGAAAACGTCAAGGAATGGCCTACATTTACCCTAGAAACCTAAAGCTAAAGAGGGTCACACGATCACTCGAGGGAAGGGGGGAAGGGTTCATCCAATTAATACGAAACTTGGAGATATAATCAGTTTCCCTTGTACTCTTAATTAAGCCTAGTCGCAGGGTGACTCATTAGTTTCCATGGCAACCGTGATGGACGGAATTCCAAAACCTGCTCGCCATCTTTGTTTTTTTAGTAATTCAGATTTTTTTCAAATTTGATTTATAGATACTGAAATAGATAACAAAATTTCATTTAGCGATTGAAAACGTCAAAATAGGTAGAGTCCATTGCAAAATCGTCCGCTTTTCGTCACTCTTTAGCGCAAAAGCTGCGTGACTTTTCATGATGACGTCATCAGCAAAAATGTAAAGTTAAGAAAACCGAAGGGGGTTGATTTGACCAACTTCCCTCGAGGTTTCTAGGGTTATAAACCGGAAATTATACAATCATTTTCTTTAATCAATTCGGTTTATCAAAGTAAATACCAATTACTTGTTGCTGTCAGTTAACTGGTAATTAGGAAAAGCAAGGAGTTGCAAAATAAAGGCAGGTTTCACCCGACACATTTGCCCCATATAAAAACCTGTCAAAGTTATGATACACAATGAAAAACATTAAAACAACACGGAAGAAGTGTATTGGAAACACAATTTGGAATTCAGTTTTTTAACTGTTTTTTTCTCTTAATGAAAAATGTTAGTTAAAGAAAAACTGAACTCATTTAAAGAAGATATTTTTCAGGCATCGTGCAATTTCAAGCGGTGGTGAATTTCCTCATGTAAATGTTAAAAAAATATAGTAAAAAAGTGGGCGTTGAGCACCCATGTTCTTTCCACTCCGTGAAGACAGTGTTTAGCAGTTTGCTTTCTTTTTTTACCTCTCCCATTTTACCATACCAGATCCACAAAGTTATATATTTCTTAAAGCAGAGAAATTATCTATATTTTTTGAAAGTTCTCTGGACAAAAATTCACGCCGCGCGATTGGATTTACTTGCTTAGACTGATTGGGCTGACATTTTGGGTGACCGAGAGGGAGTTTTTAGGAGTGTTTCAAAAGTGCGTTATTGGAACTGGATTACTGGGTAATCATGAATGTAGACTGAAATTGGAATAGAATGTGCCGTAACTGCTTACTTTCAAACAACCGGGTTCTGAATCAGTACTAAAAAAGTCCTGAAACTTCCGTAGATCGAAAGTTTCCACCAATACGAAAAACAATGAACTATAATATACTTACAAGATCACGCTGGTGCAAGTTGGCTGTTTTGAACACGTTTCTGTTGAACTATCAATAGAGCTGAATTCCTCTGAAAATCTCCAGATGCCACAAGGAGTTCAGACTGTGAATGCTGTTTTGAAAACACTGAGGTTTAGACAACTTTATATCTGTTCTTCTTGAGGAAGTCGGTCGGCAACTGAGTGCCAGTTCAGTTTTGATAGCTGACTATATTTCGGTTGAATTTCTATCCATTCCGTTTCCAATCTCTTTGGCAGGTGGTCTTTTTCACGCCTTCTCCTCAGGAAAAACAGGAGGGGGTTGGGAATAGCCACGGGGAAAATGATATTGATACATTGCACAGTTATTTGTAATTTTACCATTCATGTCATAAGGAAAGGTGTATTTCAAAGACTTTGATAACGAGATGAGAAAGTGGCAGTAGTTTCGATATTTTCGATAAAAAATGACAGCAAGACTGTCATGAATCACTTACTCGCTTAAACGTTTTTCCTGAAAAAATAACGCCCTCTGAAAAAAATAGTAGAATAGATGTTTTCCTTTTTTTCAGTTTCATATTTCAAATTTGACGGTGTTTGACAAAAACTCCACACTGAACAAGATCTCAGATATTTTCGAGTTTTAAGGTTATGTGATGCACATAGCTGGCACCAGGTTGTTCTGTATTTCTCTTAGCATTCGTGTCGTGCAAAAACTTGACGACTCCATGAAGACGCGATTAACTTTTACTTCTAATAACTGATGATGCTTTGTAGTTGACCGCTCTTTTATGTTTTGTTTGTTTTTTTTGTGGCAATTTTCTGCTGTAGCCAAGAAACAAACTGTCGTCTTTTCAAATTCCACAAAGTCTTGACTGCAGCGAGCCCCTCCTCCTATTTCTTGAGACTTCTTGAAGAGTTCTTAAAATTTTCCCATTTTCTTCTTAGTAGCCGTTGCTGATTAGCTATTAAACAGTTGCTTTGAAATGATTTCTGTCATGCCGATCTTTTTAACGATTTAATATTATTTGAGACAGAAAACTTGATTTCAAATTTTGTCAAAAAGCAAGACGTGAACTTGTGTGAGATTGACAAAATAACGAGATGTCGAGATAAAGAGATGTCGAGATGCCGAGATGACAAAATGACGAGATGTGGAGATGAAAAGATGACGAGATGTCGAGATGACAAAATTACGAGATGTCGAGATGACAGGATGACGAGATGTCGAGATGAAGAAATTTCGAGGTAATTAGCACCAAACGCTGACAAATATTGTGCTCGCCCATGAGAGAAGAAGAGTCGTGTGAGCTGGGTAGAAAATGGCGTTAAAATTCTGATAAAACGTGATCGGTGAACATTGAAATATTGGCAGACCTGACAGGCCGGGAGGTCTGCCGGTTTTTAACTTTTCTCACGGCCGCTTGGCAAGGACCTGAAATCTCCCGTGTTTTCCAGATATGAAAAACAGTGTTAAGCAAACCTCCTTGGAAAAATGTGGTATTGCTTGCAAGGAATTTTGCCCAAAGAAGTACGATAGATCAGAAAACGCAGATTGAAAATAGAACCTAGACAATCCTGTTTGGTCTCGAAACTATCCTGCTGTGCCTAATGATCATATTACGCCGTGGTGAAAGGAGGACTTTCTGTAGCGTTTCTTTGCACAATATTTTGAACTTATAGAGAAATCTATGGAAAATATGCTAAATAATCACAAATACTGTAATGCTGTATACATGATTCCATGTCGGTTTTTTTATTTTTATGTCTATTTCCGCTCGGCGTTCAGTTGGCAATTGATCGAGGCAGAGCAGTAGTGCGGCTTCGCCGAAAATTTATAAGTTCGTTATGAAAGATTTTTACCGTTGATAAATAAAATAATAATAATAATGATAATTAATTAGTAATAATAACAAAAATAATAAGAACGTCTTGATAGCCATTGATAAAAACTAAATACCAAAAATTATAACTTATGTGAAAGAAAAAATAAGAATAATAACAGAAACAAAAAATAATGATCGAGTTAAACAACCAGAATATTACTATAATGAAGGATAACTTTTTCATTCATACCATTTTGTGTTGCCTCCGTATTATTTAAGTTTAATTCAATTGTTAAATTAGATGGCAGCCTCTGCTAAGTGTACATTATGACCCGAAAAGCAAGCTGTCTTTTTCTGTTTCAGTTCTTATCAAATGAAATTTGCACAGACATCTATGATGTCGCTCACTAAAATAAAAGGCAAATCAGCAACTGATTATCAAGAGGATATGTGTGCAATACAATTCAAAATTAAGCTTCACTAAACTCCTTAACCTTTTAGAGGGATCAACCCACTATGTCATCACATGCAGTTACTAAACAAACGCTATCTTAGGCAGGAAAAACCCAGTTAAAAATCGCGCCTAACGCCAGAATACAATACAGCGACGCGCAGCTGAAACTAGAAAACACGCGCGATGAAAAACAAAATGCGTGCAGCAATACGCGCCTGCGTCAAATAACACAGTACACATCCAGTGAAACAAAAATATATTCATAACTACGTGTAAATATAAATAATAATATATATATAAATATACTGATTAAAAACGATGCTCGATAAGGACTTGCAGACAAACCACCGATAACGTTGTTACCGTAGAACTTAAATGTTAAATGACTTCATGAGTGGTTGACTTATAAAGCCTTGTTGTTGTAGCTTTAAAGGCAGACGTCGGTGTTTGTGTAATAACTCATCTTTTCTGTTGCGAACTCTTGCATATCTCACAGACAGACAGACAGACAGACAGACAGACAGACAGACAGACAGACAGAAAGACAGAAAGACAGAAAGACAGAGAGACCTTGCCTTACTTATTTTTAACGTTTTACTCGAAGTAGTTGCACCAGTTCAATTCAAAACCCTTAACTGTTTAATTGATAGTTTTAATTTCACTTGTTAGCTAAGCGTCTAAGATGTTACTTACGGACATGTTGATCTGAAAACTTTATAGCTTTACATTTAAAATTTTTAAACTAAAGTTTCTAGGCCTGTTTGACAGCTCCTCTACATACATAGAGTTGTACTCATTTTTGTGTGTAGGCCATAGCAACTATAGTGGGCCACCCTTTTGCTGTCTTAAAGTATGTCTACATTGTGACAAAATATGCAGCTGGTTCCTTTAGTCCTTATCAAGGGGACTTCAACACACCTGCTTCAGGGCCCCTCGACAATGAACGGGCAGAGCTATTAGCAGTTTTGGCAAAACCAACGTTTTCTGTCCCACTCACAGTGTCGATGAATAGGTCTTCATCGCCAACAAGGTTTAAACCATCTACACCCTTTATAATGAGCTTGGGCACATGCATTTTGTTGAAATATTGCCAAAATTAGCTAATTGTCTAATACAATCAGGGTATTAAAAAGGCACCCTGACGTGGTATTGAACACTGAATGACCGTAATGATCATTGAATGACCTTAACGAACGTTGAATGATGTTATTGAATGGCCGTACTGAATTTTTAATGACCCTATTGAACATTGAAATAAGTGTTGAAATTGAGTGTTGAATACTGTTGTTGAACATTGAATAAGGACATTGAACTTTTCTACAATCGGCTTGCCATACTCAAGAGTACCGTCAATGTATTGCTAATTACATTTACTATTCATTTGTTTTGTTTTGTTGTCATCCATTATTTAACAAATGATATGAAACGTACCTTCGCTGATTAGTAATCCAGAAATGTAAGTGGTTTCACATTGCCAATACAGAACAGTTTTGCCTCCGTCTTGGCTAGCAGGTAAAGGTAAGTCACTGGGTTACATATTCATACTTAACAATATGAGTCACTTGTAGATTGTTACGAGCATATCATACTTCAGGTGGGGTCATGAAAAACACTTAAAACTTTAAACTTGCTCGACTGAAAAATGTTGGTACTGTTACGTGTTTATAGGTTTCGACGCGTTGTAAAAGAAGCAATTGAACGTTGTAACGATAAAGTAATTTGTTTGTACTGGTTTTATTTAAACTGCCAAGTTGTTTTTCACTCATAATAAGCTGAAACTTGTTCAGTGAGCAGTGCGAAAGCGCCAACAACTAGAACGCAAACATCAACGAAGACGTCTGCTGGTTTTGCCATAATTTCTTTGTAATTTTGCATGAACTGGAAGCTTTAGTTTCGAAGCCACACAAAGATTGAAATATTTCGTACTTTGTTGTTCCCATGCATTCTCCAGAGAACCAACAAAAGTCGCCTTTTATCGTTTTTTCTAAAGACGATGTAGCCTGTGTACAGGCTCTCCTTGCGGGTTTGGGGTATAGTTTTGGAAAAAAATATCCCAGTCCACAAGGAGAGCCTGAATGCAGCCTAAAGAAGATGGTTAAAATAGTTGTCATTTGTGAATTTTAGAAGAAACCATAAAAATAGAGACGATTCGCATTAAATGTCGATGGCACTTAACTTAGATAAAGATCTCGGTTTATCATACCTGCCATTTCGCGCACGCTTACTGAGACTTTTGTCGTTAACAATAAAATTATCCTGTTTGTCAGAAAAAAGTTTATCGGTTTCATTTGAAAACCATTCAACTTGAAACTTCTACGATTGAATTTGATATTATTAAAACAATTTTACGTGTCGTTTTTGGTTATATACATTAATTTTGTTACTTATTGCTTTCAACTTAAGCCGCATGCTACATCCAAATGTGTGCATGTCATTTTATTTTATATCTTTGTTTTTGAAACAGTAAATTTGGCTGAGGTTGAACTATTCTTAATTTTTGGCAACTTCAGCCTCAAACTGTTCACAGCTTTAGTTGTTCATATTTCCAAATTATTCAAAACGCTACCGGGATTTAAATTGATGTAGAAAAAATTCAGTAAAATGAACAGCAGTGTACATTGTCAGTGCACGTAAGTTCTATGGGCTTTGTTGTCAAATTGAGCCGAGTTTTTAAACGAAAATTATAGTCATGCAATCTAGTGTTACTTCAATTTTTGTGAGAACGTAATCCTGAATATTCTCAGTTTGCAAAATCCTCAGCCTGAGTGATCTTACAAAGTTTGTTCTTCTAAAAAAAGCGTGAATATGGGGCTGCACGTTAAACAAAGGGTTGCAAGTATTTATTATTAACATGAGATTATTTATGCAGAAGCTCGAATCTCGAATCTTCCTCCTTCCCTTATTAATTGTAATTGTTAGCGAAGAAGCGAGAATGGAACTGTTAAAGACAAATGAAGTGAGCTAGTGCAGATCTGTTTGTGTGACGCCAAGTATCCACCGAGTTAGCCAAATGGCAAGTATTCATACTCTGGGTTTGGCGTAAAGTTAATGTTCTTGAACGTTTCGCCCACATAAACATGTGTTTGTCTGGTTACTACTGTCAGTAACTATTTCCATCGTTACAGTTTCACCTCTAATCTTTCGTGAAACAATTGCAGAGATGAATAGAAACGAGGTCTTGCAACTGTGTCTTTTGCATCAAATTTGGTAGCGCTGCAATTTTTCTTGCATCTTTGGCGATGTTGGGTTTTTTGACTTTACAAAAAGGAATATAACACCTACTGACCTATTACTATCCCCCTTTTAGGCCAAGGGAATTCAAGTACTAGATTGCCGTCAGAAAGTTTGTGAAAAATAATAATTTCATCATTCATTACTTTTCTAAATCAACGTTTAAGAAAAGAGATAGATGTTCTAGTATTCCATTGTTTAAAAGAGATTTAATTAAAAAACACACACGCAAAGCTGGCCCCATTGAAAGTTCCGGCAAGCGTGGACCGTATCCAAGTTAATACGACTTCTCTGACCATTGGAGAAGACATACTTTAACATGAAAAAATTGGTCCAAAAAATGCAGTCATACTTGTGCACGATTAAATAAAAGACGTGTATTGATAGTATTCTCATTTACTAATCTAACACTGAGATACGTAAATCGGCTTTACGGGTATCTATTTAACTGCCGTGACTTATCTTGTACAAATACGGTAAGGCCAAGTAAAAAAAAAACTATTAGTTTTCGTCGGGAATCACCAAAAAACGTAAAGCGGGAGGTTCTTATTATTTGCTATTTTGTCAATTTTTGTTATTTTCCAAAATAGTTGTCAACATTCACCTTCCAATACTAGTACTTTTTGTTGTTTTGAAGTCCAGCTTAAAGCATATCAGCATATAGCTGTTTCAGATCTCTATTCAGCGCAAGACAGGATTCTACACCAGGAAAATGTCTTGCAACCAACAAGTCAAAATGCAAAATTTGATCGATAATTATGTATTTCTCAGCCACTCTTTTAGCTTGAATACTCTTGTCAGTGTGATCTTCTGCTTCGCCACATTTCCTTGCCTACAGCATACATCGGTGTTCCGCACATATAATGGAGTATTTATATCTACGTATCAAGTATCAAATTCGATTTACACCAAAGTATATCACATTTTTCTAAAAGATTTTTAGATATAAACAGAAATAACAACTAATAAAAAGAAGGAGCGGGCAGACAGAAAGAAGGTTTGTGGAGATGGGAAAATCAATATTTTTTATTTGACCTTATTATCCATTTAATTTAAATTATACAGAAGATAACGAATTGTTTCTCGAAAATATATATTCTAAAACAGCTGTTGATCATCTGTAACATTCCTAACATTTATGCAATATCTTCAAATTGCTGCGGCTATTGAATCCTAGTCAGTATTTACAGAAGATTTTAACAAGAGTCGCCACTTCTGTGTGTACTGAAGAAACTATCTCCGTTTGAAACTATAGAACATTAAATGAAAATAGCATGAAAACTACCAGTGCCTATAAAAAATTGTACAACTTGCATACTGGTACTAATCCAGAATATACTTCTAACCCGCATTAACCAAGGTTATGATAAATGAAAATTATCAAACACACCAATTGATCTCGGGTGAAAATGAGTAATGTGCAACATTGTTCGAAGGAGGGGCACAGGACTTTTTGAACCGAGAATCCAATGATCTTAAAAGTTAGCCAATCAGCGCACACCGGAAGTTCTAAACAAACATCAAAGACATAAACAATTGAATACTACAAATGACATACTCCATCCTCGTTATAAACCAGTCCTATTAGTTTGGAGTTATACAGACTATCATTAAATCTTGCAAAGGTTCGGTCAGGTTTTATTATTTTGTTATTAGCATTAACATTAAAAGTGTTTTAGTATTAGCAGTGTTTATCAATGTTTGTGACTGGAGGATGCAATCTTAGCATTTTTGCATGGAGTATACCCATTTGTAGTATTCAATTGTTGATGTCTCTGATGTTTGTTTGCAACTTCCGGTGCGCGCTGATTGGCTTACCTTTGACAGCACGAGAATCTTGTTCAATGAGTTCTGTGCCCGCCTCCTTCGAACCTTCTTCATTCTCTTTAACTAATCGCACAAAGAGTCTCTTATATTCTATTGTGTTCTGCAACTCCTGGAGTGTTTATAACATTGAGAAAAGACCGTTGTCCGTTGCAATTGTGTATATTATTCATCTTACACAAATAATGCACTCGTTTTGTTTGTAATCTCGTCATTCGGTTAAAACACGCGTATGTTAAGTTGGAAATGGAATACTAGTTAAACATTAAAATATGGAAATTACAAGACTTATGGGGAGTTTCTTTTTTCATTTCAAGGTAGACTAAGCTGCAAGAGGTTCATGCAACTTTTTATGTTTACAGGTCATGATGTGTCAGTCCAAAAAGGTCAGCATATTAAGTTGAAAAAAACTTTTCA
>JAOBYE010523195.1:0-12981 GCA_025403585.1 Parazoanthus swiftii
AATAATAATAATAATAATAATAATAATAATAATAATAATAATAATAATAATAATAATAATAATAATAATAACAAATAAAATTTATATAGCGCTTATACAAATAAGCTCTTAGTAGTCAACAAAATATTTTTGCCTCCATATTTGTATGTCGCGCAGAGGAAGCGATGGCACCTCAACTGTCCGAACAAACGTCGCCGTTCTCCTACAGCCCTTAAGACATAGTCATCTACAGTTCTTCCTGCCGTTGGTGTCTTGTGAACTTCAATAAGGTGCCCGGGATTATGTTTGTCTAGCACCGGCTGAGGGATCCTCTCAGTTTCTGGGCTCACCCTTACCCAAATGTTATATGTTACACACACCATGAACAGAGGCTTGAGTCCTCCGCTTGCTCTTTGCAGGAATTGCGACAGAATTCAAAACAGTTCACCTCGGATACAGTGTTTGTCAATGAAGTTCTCGATCTTTCGAAAATATGCCGCAACGAGCACTGGGTTCTTACCATTTCCTGGAACATTCGGTAGCAGTTGAGTTCACTGAAATTAAAAAAGAATAACTCTTTTGGAGTTTCCATCAGCGCTCCTTCAGCAATGGGGCGTCGTAGATTATTTCTGCCACCAGTTTGGATACATGCCAGGCTTTTTTCCCATTCTTTCATTCTCATGGCACTCTTTTGAGGAATTCGAGCTCAGCCGGGGTCACAACCCGGATTTTTTATTCAAATCAACAGAATAATTCTTTTACTGCTGTGGAGAGAATTAACTACACCAAAAAAAACTTGTCAAGGGCTACACCTTGCCTGATCCGTTGTTGTGGATGTTTTCAGCATAACTTCGACCAAAGTCTAGAGCAAGTAGCGGTCATTTTAAATAAATACACGAAATCAAAGAACAGTCAGCTGCAGTGCCAAAGGAGCCGACGGGGATGATGAAGCTGGTGATTCAGACGACGAGGCCGAAGGAGATGATGAAGTTGTTAAACTTTGAACAGTTTAGAGTAACTACCAACATACTCAAAAAAGAATTATTTTGCAAAAATAGTACATTTTTCAGGTCTTTACTTGTGATCATATGGCTTCAATGTTAATACAAACTTAATCGTGATTTCGATCTGTTGTGTTAAAGTATATTCGTACTATTAGTACGAAACAGCTATTAAACTTCAGTGGATGAGCCAAAATACACATGCATGTGTGATTGTACAACGTAACTGGAATTGCTACAGAACGTTGGCTCCTAAACCTAAAATGCTTCCAATACGGCGAATGATCCCCCCCTTGAAGGCTCACATTTTGACTGTTCCCCCCCTCTGTTCTTCCTAAAATCGAATGATCCCCCCCTTCCAAAATCTCTGACCCCCTCCCCCCCAGGTGATAAATATAATGACCGGTCCCCTATTTTTATCAAGTTGGGGAGGGGGTAGGGTGTGTTTATTAGAGACTGTGCCACTTTCTACTAGGTTAGCAAATATGATGTAAATATAGACTTTTTTTAGGTTTTTTCCAGATCTTTCTCGCGAAGCAACTTGGAATATGCCAGACGGAAACCAAGCAGAAATATTGAATGCTATAACGTGCAAGCTAACTGAACGTCTAACTGACTAGCAAATCACATCGCAGTTAACCGGCTCCGCCCTCCTATTCGCATTGTTCATTTGTTTCAAGACACCCGAGTACGAGTTGCATTAAATTGGCGCGTAATTTGACTCTTCAGACGGCAGAGTGATCATGGCTGCAGTGAACGTTCGCGTAATTATTGGTGGCCAACACCGAAAGTGCAGCGCACCGTTGCTTAAGAAGTTCATCAGAGAAAGTTTGAGGTTTGTAGACGGAGAATTTGTATCATGCCAGGATTTGTGGCAGGCTTTCGAAGCTGCAAACTCCATTTGGACGGAAAATGACAGCTCCATAGGCCAAACAAAGTTTCTAATGAAGAGGAAGGCCTTTTTTTTGGTAAGTTTTTTAAAGTTTTGCACAATAATATGAGTGCTTTTACACACGCGCGATTTAATTGAACACATGCGTTTATGGCATTGGATTAGAACGCAATTTAGTGCGCTAGAGATTTCTACCGCTTGCTACCGTATCTTGACCACATTTTTCAATCTCGCATGAACAATCTCATCGCTTCTTACCAGTTTTCTATGTGAATACTTACTTAAGGCAGACTTATTCTGTTTTTTTATTTAATTCAGATGTCCAATTTTAAGAAAAGCAGAAAGTCACACTCTTTCAGAATAAACTCTTAAATAGAAACGTTGTGGTTTTATTCAATATCAGTGTCTCAGGACGGCCTGGACAAAGTATTAAAGACAAGTCTTTTTTATCATTTCAAAATGCTAGACAAAAGAACCATGATTAAAGGCGGAAGCCGGCGCGACACCGTCTCATTTTGAATTATGTCTTGCATTATAAACCCCCGCCAAAACTACTAGAAACGTGTTTAACAGTGGATGGATGGGCGCAACGCCGTCCCGCCAAAATTACTAGACACGTGTTTAACACAGGATGGTTGGCGCAACGCCGTCCCGCCAAAATTACTAGACACGTGTTTAAAACAGGATGGTTGGCGCAACGCCGTCCCGCCAAAATCACTAGACACGTGTTTAACAGTGGATGGTTGGCGCACCGCTGTCCCGCCAAAACTACTAGACACGTGTTTGTTACTGTATCAAAGAAATTATGGGGGATAAACAGCTCCAAAATACAAAAAGGGTTTAGATTAGTTTATTAAGGTTTGAGGTAAAGCTCTCAAGTTGTTCCGTGTAAGCCCCTACAAGTCATGAAGGTTGACGTTCGTATTCATTGTCGGCGGTATAGGCCTTTCCAGATTGCGCTCCAAAAAGGCTAAAAAGTTGCTCCCGAAAATGCACAAAAGTTGCTCCAAATCCAAAATGTTGCTCAAAAATTTCCCAAAAATAAAAAAGTGCTAACATGTTTTAAAAAGTAGCTCAAATTTTTTTTTGTAGACTCGCCTTTATTTTAATAACAGTTGCTTCCCAAATAACATTTGCAACTAAACGACTATAGTTTTACTGCTTTAAGGCAATTTTCCGTTGAATAGAATGCACTTAATCGGACAAGTATTTAATAAACAAACGGATTTTTTTAATGTGTTTAACCAATACTCGTTCCTATATTACTCATTTCTCCATAATATCTGTTTCTCTAGCTAACATTACTAGAATTCATTCTCGCAATTAAGTAAAGCCTAAGACAGATTATATAAATATAAAATAAACTAATCAATTAATTTATTTATTTATATAATCTGTCTTGGGCTTTTACTCAACTTTACTCAGTCGACGAAGCGTTCGGCATTTTGATCTGGTCAGATAGAACTTCTATATTAGGCATCAGATTAGTCATTTCCACAGGCTACTCAGTCAAAGATGAAATCATCAGTTTTAGCGTATCTAGATTGGGATGAATTTGTTGTTAAGAGAACTTGAAACTGCCAATATGAAACAAAAAATCCAGCAATTTGCTTCAAAAAGGCTAAAAAATGGCGTGTTTCCCAGAAAGGTGGCAGAAGTTTCTCTGTGACCAAAAAGTTGCTGTCGGCCAAACCGAGCGCAATCTGCAAAGGCCTAGTCGGCGGAACATTTTTCGAGTGGGAAGGTGGGGTGGAGGGTCACAAGTGACTTGAAGTGGGCCTTTTTTCAGACAAACACGTTAAGGGTTTTGAAAAAACGTTAGTAGCTATGTTCCGATTGTGCTTCGTAAAATCCTGAAAAATTGCTAACTAAAATTGCCAAATACTTAACAACATGCCGCTACCTAAATTTCGCGATATTTTCACGTTAATCTATAGCTCTGCGACTTGACCTTCTTTATAACTGCTGTTTCTTATAACAAAACGTTTGAAAGTCGAACAAAACTATAAAAAGTTGCCACTGCATTTTAAAAAATCGCTCGCAAACTTTTTTCCTTTTAAAACGTCCTTTTTGGGCTAAGCTTTAACGTTTTTAACTTTTTTAAAATATATCAGCCTCAAAGTTCTAAAAGCTTGTGTTCTTAAAAATATTGAAATTGTTTCTGTATGAAATTATATCCAAAGGCTGTCCCCAACATCCAACTCAGCGCAAATAGGTACTTAAATGCACTGTTATCGCCTGTTTACCCGAACCAAATGCGATATTACACTGCCCTTTCACGACGTTTAGCGCAGTTTTCCATTTTCAAATTTGAAATAAACATTCCCGTTTTAGTCTCAGCCTGACTGGGTGTGCTCTTAAACATGTTCTAAGCCTTGAAATTTCTATAAGAATGGCTATTAAATAAAAAGTCCTTATTTAAAATGGAGTGTATGCGCATATTTTCAAACCGTCTTAACTGAATGCCTGCAACTGAACGGACAAACGTCCAGGGCTTGAAATTTACGACGGATCGTGCTTGTCCCCAGCCAATGCCTTTCTGACCCCAGACTAGCAGTCACAAATGCCTGCCCATGTTTTGCAGGTCCTGCTGTGCCCTTCGTTTCTTCCGTTGAAAAAATGCTATCAAAACCCTTTATGTTTACATGTAAAGCTGCAAAATGTTCAGGCCCCTGAGGTGATAAACGCTAGCAACTGTTTGGCTTACATAATTTCTTTATACTGTAACTACACAGACTGCTGAAGAAAATATACACAAATTCATTTTTTTAGATGGCGGAAGGGCAGGGCAGAACCTGTAACTCACAGTAGGTGGGCTGAAGATACCTTTTCTTAGTACATAAATTTACAATTTTCAAAAACAAAACGGGGCTAAGCCCACTTCCCCTGGTATTGCAGTCCCTGTTTAAGGCACTAATAAAAGTTTGTGGACAGTTCAAACTGTTGCAAACAGTGCAATAACCACTTTCTTTTATTAAAAGTTAATAAAACATAACAGTACATGTATTGCCTACTATTTTAACAGCAATTCAAAAAAGAGATGCGAGGACTGGCTGTGAGACCATCCATTACGGATGGTAGAAGAGGGTATGAAGGCATTGCCTTAAATATGCCAAGACGGCATCAAGGAACTTCAATAGAAAAGCAGATAGAAGAATTTATCCGTCTTCAGCCAGTCCCACCTGTGAAGGTGATTAAAGTTTTAACTTATTACTGTTCAAACTAAATTGTTAATGTACAACCATACCAATACAGTTGTTTCTTGTGCACACTCAGACCAAAAGAAACTGGTGTCATCAAAACCAAAGGAAGAATTCAAGTTTATGTTTCAGAAAGTACAAATTCTGACAATCAAATTATATTTAAGTCCAGCAAACCTTCTGGTGTACCAGATAAACAACAAATTGTGTACAAAGTGTCAAAGAGAACAATGCACAATGAAAGACACAACCTCTTCTTGAAACAGCTGTACGCATGATCAAGTGTTAAGTTAGTAAGACTATCTTGCTAACAATCATAATAGCAATGTAATAACAATAACAATAAAAATGATTAATGTTCAAAATAAACACAATACTTATAAAACAATTGTTATACAAACTGTAAAATTCCAAATACTTGTATAAGCACATAACTTTATAAGCACACCCAAATTCTAGCAACACCCCCCTTCCCCCGCAATTACAAGAACCAAAATCTGTAAGTCAGAATTCCCTCAAATTTGAAGCTCTCCAAAATACAGTTAAGTCCTGAAATGGGCACAGTTGGTAAGATCTCTGACTGCCAACCAGAAGTCCAGGGTTCAATCCCCGGCCTGGTCGAGGGTTGAACTTTGGGCGACCTTCTTTCGCCATACCGTCCGTGGATAGGGACGTTAAGCCGTTGGTCTTGTCTCCCATGTTCTATCGGAGGACTTAAAAGAACCCACACACTTGTCGATAGGAGTAGGCTAATGCCGATGTTGTGGACTTGGAGGGCCACAGGTTTGTCAGTTCTAAACTGTAAAGTGTCACCCTCGATAAACAAAGTTATTATTATTATTATTATTATTATTATTATTAAATGTAAGCTTGGTGCTTTCGTTTTGTTCAAATGCAGTTAACTAGATAATTGTCAGTGTCAGAGTCTTTGAAGATAACTTAAACGACCAATTAAGGTGTTAATGTGTGTCTACTGTCATTTTAAAGTTGAAGATTTGGAAAAGCAAAACTATATCCATTTATCAACCCAAATTTTCTGCAAAATTAAGGCAAAACTCCCTGCAAATATAGGCTTGTTCGAGTGTAAGCCCACTCCAAATATAGGCCCACTAAAATTCCTTTGAAGGCCATGCATACATATGTACTGTAAGCTCATGGGCTTTAACATAAATATTTGAAAGTTTACAGTACTGGGATGACAAAATAATACCAAATAATGTCAGAGATAACGTTATCTCGTTATCTCTGACATTCTAGTAATATTAATACAATTATAATCTACTGTAAATTTGAAAGTTAAGGGGAAGTCA
Organism: Parazoanthus swiftii; assembly: GCA_025403585.1. Classification (NCBI taxonomy): domain Eukaryota; kingdom Metazoa; phylum Cnidaria; class Anthozoa; order Zoantharia; family Parazoanthidae; genus Parazoanthus; species Parazoanthus swiftii. The sequence goes on from JAOBYE010523195.1 coordinate 6,383, forward strand.
AGTACATATGTAAGAAGCAAATACACTTTGAAAGTAACAACAAAGAACAGCATCAGGGCCTCCACAGAGGAGGGAAACAGTTATTGTCTAGCTGTAACTAGAAAATATAAATAACAAAAAGTAATAAAAAATTGTTAGTGCATGCTGGATACAACTTTTCCATGCATGGGAGATCAGATAAATAATTATCTAATCATTAGTTCAATGTGGTTAATCAAGAGTTGTTTTCCATTCCAGATCCAAACGGTGCATGATATAAGAAATGCTGGCAGATGCGTGTTTGCGTCACAAGACATTGCTAAAGATCAAGTTGTGTTTGAGTATTTGGGTGAGCTAATTTCCGAAGAGGTTGGAAAAGAAAGAGAAAAGAAGTACCAAGAAGAAATGAAGCCACCAACAATGGTTGAAATTCAACGAAGGAACCTGCCAGATCTTTGGTAAAATAAACATTGTCAAATGTTTTTTTTTTGTCTCACACTTTGCTAAAAAGGGTGTTTCCCCCCTCATTTGGCTAAATATTGGATGAGTTTGATTATTTTTTTGGGGGGGAGAGGTTCAAAAAGTGTACATGATTGTGTACATAGAGCTTGAAAATGTTCTGCTTTTACTCTTGACAGGATAGATCCCTATGGACTTGAAGAACTTCCAGTGGCAGCGATAATCAATCATTCGTTGACATGTCCAAATCTGCGACCAGTCATTATTAACAAGAACTCCCAATACCCCCGGATGTTCTTGGTGGCAAAACACCACATTGCCAAGACAGTAGAGTTACTTTGGAACTATAGTGACCCCTCTATGGAATTCTACAAAGACCGCCAAACCCTGCCTTCCAAATAATTTTAAAATCCAGCTAGTGTAAAAACAATGCAAGTGACTCTCAATCAAATTCTCAATTCTCTCTAAGTTATTCCTACAGTGTGTTGCTTCTTCACACCAATTGGGAGAATTTAATCTTCCATACAAGATCACTTGGATTGTTTTTGCACTAAACTTTTCAACTGAAGAAACATATAAGGTTTTTGAGCAGATAAGAATAGAACTCAAGTCAGAAAAAAAATCTTACTGAACGAGTTTTTGAAAATGGTTTCTCGGTATCCGACGCATATTAACGGAGCTACGGACTGATAACTCATGTGATTTTCTGCTTCGCCACTTTTTCCTTGCTCACAGCAGACGTTGGCGTTCCGCACACATAACGGAGTATTTATTACATTTATATCTACGTATCAAGTATCAAGTTCGATTTACTCTTCCTATTTTGAGTTAATTTTACAGCAGAAGCGGGTTTTTAACCAAGGTTTTTCACATTTTTCTTAAAAGTCTTTAGATATAAATAGAAATAATAAATAAAAAAAAGGAACGGGCAGGCAAAAAGGAGGCGGGCGGGGACGGGAAACTAATAACTTTTTTTATTTTGGCCATACATATTCTTTTTTTCTTCGGACGTCATCTTTCAGTATTTTTTTTAATTTTTTGTTGTTGTGGAAATTCCGTTGTTGAATTGGTTAGGGTTGAGGAAAAATGTAAGGGTGAGAATTTTTGGCATAATCACAAACATTAATTTCAAAACAGCTCAAGTGACCCGCAAAACTTAAGATGCCATAAAAGAGTTCTCGCCCACGGTATAAACGTACGTGCAGTTATGCAACTTGTAGCTTTTTGTTTATTCAGTTTTTAGAGCAGATCAATGATCCGCACATCTCCGCGTGCATCAGTAAAAGTTAATCCATCTCATTCATTTTCGTTAATTAAAACACTCAAGTTTTCATAAAACCTCTGTGCGTCAGAACTTAAATATTTTCTAGCTAGAGCAACACAATTGTTTTTCATGTCTTGAGGTATAGGAATTTCTGCTTCGTATTTTACCATTGGCTCAGTATTTTGTGTCAAAGGGGAGCATTGCTTTTTTTTTGTATAATTAACTCGCATAGGTGGCTGTTTCAAATCAAAAGAGGTACGAATGAGTGCTTCACCAGGATTCAGTTTGGATAGATTCAATTGACCATCATGTGCGTCAACAACTTCTCCATAACCAAAGCTCATGCAAGCAATATCTCTCACGAAGAATTTTTGTCCGACAATGTCCGTGTTTCGACTATGGTATTCTTGTTTTAGGAAATCTTTAAAGTTTTTCACCTTTTCTTGGGTTACGTAATATACTTCTGTTCTTGTAAGTTCGCTTCTCTTCAAAAGTAAAGCCCAGTGAGCCGGTGTTTCAACTGTTTCAATCCTTTTGCCAAAACTTTCTAAAGATCCAAATCTTCTGTCGCAGATAGAATAAGTGTGTCCTTCCAAAAGGAATTTGAGATCTATTCTTTGGTGGCGCCCCATCTTCACAAGATAGCAGCAGTAGAAAAATAAGAAGTTTTCTTTAAACTGAGAGGGACAATTATCTACGTATACAATAAGGTGATCGCGTCTGCAACTTTGTTCTTCCTCTATTTTTTTCAGTAGATAGTCCAAGAGAGATATAACTTCGTCAGGACCTTCACCCGCAACAGTTTCTGGGTATACAAAGGCATGTAGCAGCTTTCTGTTGCCTTCGTAAATTCCAAATGTTCGAACAGCGAGCCGCTTTCTGAAGTAACAGTCTTGAGCTGGCACCCTAGGTACATGAAGTGTTTTGTGAAAGTCCAACTGTAAGACCAAAGGAACTGCCTGAGCCATTTTTTAGATGGAAATGGCGGGCTCAAATATTTTGGGAAATGTTAGTGGAACAAGACGAACAACCTGACTGGTGTGTAGTAATCACTGAAATAGAAATCGCTACGGTGCGTAGGGCCTCCTCACGTCATAAATTTCGTAATACAGATTCAATTACCGAATTAGCTGTGCTTGGTTATTTGACCCACAGCAAAGGGTTTTCGAATTAAGGCCGGGGTCACTGATAGCAGTTGCAAAATGCACTTTTTTTAAAACTACAGGAAAGTAAGTTTTAATCAAAATAGTTCAGTTTTTCAAATTTTCCGTCTATCATCTGTTCATTTAGCTATAATAGCTCTACTGCTAGTGTCGAAGAGGAGTAAGAAGGTTTCACAGTTCGCGCATACTTCTAGGTTTGTTTACATGTCAAAGTACACATTTGTTACGTAAGCTGTGACGTTAAACAATTCGCAAGTGTCAAGTGTACTTTTCTTTGTTTTCTTAGAAAAGGAGTCGTAAATATGTCACAAAGCCAAACTTTATAAGAACGTTTGTCAGAACGTTATTAACTGTTTTGAAGATTCCAGCCTGAAATGTTCTCAATTTTTCCACATGAACATTTGTTGTACGCAAGAAACAGCGCCCCTACCGCGATCAAAAAGTACAGTAATTTAGCTGTGTTTTCATTTAACTGTATAGGTGTTTATACCCACGCTCGGAATAGCCATCAGGCGATGGTGCACGAGCATTAGGAATTATCTAACAGTTCAACAACAAACTATTTACACTAATATTTTTTCAAAGTATCCCCAGCTTCAAACGTTCGTAACATTTTCTTAAACTCTGGGATTCTTATATAGCCTGCCTTAACGTTCTTATAGAAACGCTTTTATATAAAAAAAGGAGCGTCGCCGGTAAATCTGCAGGATTCGCCAAGTTAGTGGTTGATGTAAATCTCCTGCGTTCAAGCTTTAATACTTTTTTAAAATAATGCATGGCTCGCAGTTGTTTTTTTTAAAATTTTCATAGTTATAAGAAACTCGTTGTTCTTAATCTTTTGAGCATTTTAGCCTCAATTCCTTTTAAATGATTAACAACATTGCTATAGTCTGCAAAAACCCTGAAATTGCCAGCGTTTTCCAATCTGGTTCCAGGGAGATTGGAAAAGCCATTGCAAATAAATGAAATAAAGTGCGGGAAACAAGACTGGGTATGCAACACACTTTCTCATATATTTTTATAAGAACGTTTACTTTTCTGGTTTAGACTGAACGTTTTCACCGACATTCAAATGCTGCTTCAAAGGCATGCCTGCGTTGATATCGCCTCTAACGTGAAAATCTAACTGTGATCCATTTTCGAAATTTTCAGAAATAAACCTTCCTCCCCTTGTCTCGGCCTGAGGTAATTCTAAAATATGTTCTTGAATTTTATAGGAACAGTATAGCTTTTGTTAACGAATCATGCATGCTTTGGCTCAGAGCCGGTACTCCAGGTCTTAGATTGCTCGTAGACGCCGGTTTTTAAATTTGAGCGATGTGAAACCCATTGTTCTTAAAAGCTTGTTCTTATAGAAAAAGGATGTAGTCATTACCTTTTTACATGTAACATAAACTGAGAACGCAAAATGAAGCATAACTGTGCGATAAAACTTAAATCAGAAAACCTAACCCAGCGATCTGTAGTGCTGATTAAAAAACCGCGCTCCAGGCCGACCTGCCTTATCCCGAAACTACAGTTTCAATTCTTTATTGAAGTAGCGCTGCAGCCTGAAAATATTATTGTTATTTTTGTTACAGTACTAAACAGGATAGGCAAAACGAACTGAAAACTTCGTTTTCGTCAAAAAATGTTTGCCTCAAACATTATCTGCAATAAGGTCGATGGCTAAATAATTTATACACAACGTTTACTATAATGAATGGATGACTGGATGCAATGCATGATTTTTGTTTATACACGCGTCAAGAGTTTCAGTCTTCCGATCCAAATGAGCACTCAATAAGTCAGACCATTGTTTTAAAACACCGCCAAACACAATAGCCTGACTTAATTCTTTTGAATTTGAACCGGAAGTCTGAAACTCTTGATGTGTGTATCTACGCAAAAAACTCTGTACTTCGTAAAAAACTTCAACCAAATCCAGAAACGTTACAATGTTTTTACTATTTTACCGAGTATATAAATATCTTAAATAGGTCATTAACAAGTTTCCTCTTTTTTAATTTAATATTTTGTTTCCAGCTTTTACGTTGAGTTAGTATGTTTTACAGAAATTTATATTAGTCAACAGTGGGTAGGGGGAGAGGGAGGCAGTTCACACGGTCTCAAAGAGTGTATTTTCTTGTTTAATATAACTTGTTTTTCAGAAACATATTGATAGATAATAAAATTTTTATTCAAAGTGGGTAACACTTTACCGTCAATACTCTGGGCCGCGTTGTTCATTTAAACATTTTTAAATTAGGCATAGCTTGTTTACGATTACATTGATTTCATCATAAAAGGGTAGCCAGTTCAGTTTCTTGAATAGACTTACATTACGTTCATGTCTTGTTTTACGCCCAAATAACGCGGGCAGCTCTTTTCTAGAGACGAAAAAATCTTCTGGTGCACTTGGATGTTGAGCTCCAGACTGACTCCGCCGTACAGAAATGACAGGCTTAATAGTGGTACTATATTTAGTAAAAAAGTATGCGTTCATTAAGAGGAAGATAGTCTGTTATTGATCTAAGAACATCAATACGTTTTGTTAGTTTTTTTACATAAGTGTTCACTAAACATGTTGAAATGTAGGCGTTGCTCAATATAGACTCCAAGTAACTTGCGACTCGTGCTGTTTCCTTAAACTTCCCCTTTTCGGGATGGTTAAGACTCTCGCCTCTTCGACATTGGTACCACCGGTTTTAGTGCGTAGCCTAGTTTCAGTTACAAACAATGACTAACGGTTGTTTTTATACCAGTCCTCAATTTCACGGGTGCTCTCACAGGACCTGGAACATAGTCCAGAAGTACCTGTGTATTGCGAGGACGAACTCAAGGTCGAATCATCTGAAAAACTGTCAACTGTGTTTGGCTGCGACACTCCCTCGGAAAAAACGTTTACGGATACAGTAATGGAGAAAATTTCTGATACGGATCCCTACGGATCACCATGCGTGAAATCTTGGGACGAAAGTAATGCACTGCCGCGGATGACCGTGCGCTACGAACGAGCGCATGAGGGTCAGCCTGTGGTTATCAAGACCATAGATACGTAGCTTCTCAATCAGGATGTCGTGGATGCCAGAACCAAGCCGTTAATGCGGTTGTCATGGAGAGTGAACAAATAAGTCTGTATTTGACCAAGTTAGTCTGTACTTGGTCAAAGGAGTCTGTAATTCTTGGCATACTACTTACGAATTTCATTTTTAAGTAATAATTACTAAACGATTAAGTACCGACGGCGAGATCCTTAGAAATTATCAATACTTGCCAAAACTTCATAAAGAAGAATTAGTATAAAAGACGTTCCAGAGAAAACTGCTTTGCAGTCTAGACCAACAGAAAACTTACTAGAAACCATAATAAGTATAAACAAAGTTCCAGAAGCTTTTCAGAGTCATTTAAGGGTAAAAGGCATGCGTAAGGTACTAACTGTCTAACCGTTACACTACTTTATTCAACTTTGCTCATAGGTACACGTGTACCATTACTTTCCAGAATATGTAGCACAATCACAATTATATATGCATTAAGTGACACTAAAGTTAAAATAAAGATAATACCAAAGTGTCCCTTTTCAAGTTCAGATTCGAATTAATGAAAAAATGTAACTGATTATAACAAATTATGACTTCAAGAACGTTTCCGGCGTTCCATCTAAAAGTACTATGATGAATCCAGTCAGGCCACATCCAAGAGGCCCACAGACCTTTTCTTTCCTGCCTCAGGGTCTAAAACCAAAGAAAGAA
>JAOBYE010523306.1:0-12983 GCA_025403585.1 Parazoanthus swiftii
GAGAGGTTATCGTTGTTTTTTGATGCATTAGCCGTCTTTGCTTTCGATGTATACCCACACTTTCTTTGAAATCTCTTTAGGGACTTATCTTATTGCGTTGAAACTTTCAGCATTACTGATGATGGGAAAAGGAAAATTTTGGCCATAGTGCACCACAAGGCCCTTTGAGTTGCTGATGTACGCTTTTGCAGAGTTTCGTCAAGGTAAAAAAATCGAATTTTTCGCATTAAAAGTTCTAAACTCAACATTACATGGTGCACTATGGCCAAAAAATTTCTATTTGTCTATTATATCCAACCTCCAAACTTCCAGAGAAATAAATAAATTCCAAAAGAGTTACGGCAGTTTTCGTGTTATTCGTCAGCTCAACCATTACTTCAAATTTTTTGCATACCTCAAATTCCTTAAGTTCAGGCCAAAAAAAAATATTATTTTCAGATTTGTCATGAAATTTACTACTTATGTGCAAAATTTGATGTTATTTAGCCCGTTATTACTAGCGATTTTGAAGCCGAGAAGATGGCTTTAAAATTGACCGGAAATCGGTTATCTGCCTCCAGGAATACCTTAAGGGAAAAACAAAGAGAAAAGAAATATACCACAGCATCTAATGTTATCTAAAGCAAAAGCCTTCTACGGAAAACTTAAACAGAAAAAAATGCTTCTTCCGGGGCCTTCTCTTCAACTTTTTCGCTCGCAATTTCTAAGAAATACAGAGAGCTTGGATTGTCTTGGATTTAATGGAGCCAAAAGCAGTTGTAGAATTGTTCACATTTTAGGAATCCCACTGAAGATCAGTTGCTGTTCTAATATTTATATTTAGAAAAGAATTGTTGTCTTCTGTACAATTCAAATTTGCATATCGTTACAACTAACTTTCCTCTTCCCCAGTTGAATACATAAGAAGGTAAATGTGTTTTCTAAGTATCAATAAGCTGGGCATGATACAAAGTGGCACCATTGACACGATACCTAATTATTTAAGCTCCATTCGCGTGAATCTGTCTTTACTTTTCCCTTTCTTACTATTGCTACGTAGGTTTAGTGCTAGGAACTGAAAAACGATCACGTATTTCGACTTTCCTGTTTGCACTTTTCTCAAATACTGTTATGTTTCTATATAGTTTAAGATCTCAGACGGATTTCTAGCTATTTCAGAATTTAAACTCTTAACATTTTTCCGAGTGAGCTAGAGTAAAGGGTCTTCCCAAACAGCTGAAGCCAGAGCGAGGGCTCTTTAATATTTGTATATTACACGCAGTAACTCATAATTTCCGAACTTCATCCAGTGATTTAATTTAACTAAGACAGTTCGACCTTATTTCCCAACACACAATATATCTGTCAAGACCGCAAAGTAGCATGGTATGTAAAAAGGTAACTTCAGAGAGTGATAACTACCTAAAAATGCCTGGATTTAATAAAAACTATATTAGAAAAAGACGCATGTTTTACTGTGAGCTACAGGAAGTCAAGCAAGACGTACTTTCCCGCACTGCTGGTGAAGTCGACCCAACAACAATTTCTCCTTTGCATTGTGCAGACAGACAGCTGCTTCTTCGACCATGTTACACAACAAAAACTGGTTCGCTGCTTTCAGGAATTCACCCCTCATAGCTCGGGGATTGGCACGAAGTTTGGCAGCCTCGGCTGCAAGTAGTTGTGCTTGGCTTCTTTTCTGCATCTTCTCGTCTCCAGCGATGGAGAAACACTTGACAGCAACCTGGAATTGTGGAACATGCAACATGTTTACTCACTATATCCATAATTTGGGATACACCTACTGTAACATTAGTTGTAAAGTTAATAACTTTTCTTCTCTACCACAATAGCGAAATGTAGAAACGCAAATGTTGAAAGTCTTTCAAATCAGAAATTGTTACAGAAATCGTTTAACGTTTAGTCTTTTTTTGGCACATCAAGATTTTATCAAACGAAAGGAGAAAATAGCCCACGGAATTTGCTTACTGAGATGTTATGCACTAAAACTCGGGTCTAAGAACCTAGTGAAATAAGAACTTGGAAATAACTAGCTATTGTTAGATACCAATTGACTAAGAAGTCGCGGAGTTTACTGTATTGTGCATTACATCGATGCACTAATTCACAGATTAAAGATGTACAGGATTCTAAGTTTTACCAGTATTAACGAAAAAATAAAGCATATTACATTAAAGATAAAGACAAAGTTAGGATTGCAGATTTCTGCCAACATCTCAATAGTATTGTGACTCAAGCTTCACAGAATTGAATTTTGAGTCTAAAGACTTGGATTTGCAACGAAAATGGGTCAAACTCGTTATTTTTCGTGCTTACATAAACTCATTTGGGTCTTTCCAGATGAAATTAAGAAGTAATTACCTCCCACAAATGTTTGTTGTAGAAATATTGCCCCTGCTCTCGCCATTCCTCCTCTGTAGACGTCTCAACAAACATATTGGCCAGCGGTTCATCCCCACTCCCAGCCAGGCTTACTACTCTGACAAGACCGAGTTTCTGGAAATACTCAAACGCTGGAGCTCGAATCTCCAAGTCTTGATCAAAGAACCACACATTCACCCGTGCTCTTGTGATAGCCGTGTACAGGAATTTAAACTCCGAGTTCAGCACTTTGTGTTTCTCTGGGTCAAACTCCAGCGGGCGACTCTTGGTCTCAAGATCATCCTCTGTAAGCTCTACCAAACTGGAGGTACTGGGAACTCTGCCTTCTTCGAGTGCCTTCACGTAACTTGTAACAACTCGCCATTCTTTACGTGCCTGGAATTACGAAGCTTTGTTAGGAACTGTTGTTGCTAAATTTTTTTAGAATCACGGTTTTTCACATTTCAAAGTTTATTTACAAGAAAAATATCTATAAACAGGAACTGTTCAGATACCAAGCTACGCTTCTCAACAGGCAAGTCGTGAAGATGGTCTGTGTTAGGCAGCAGTTAGGCTTGGTTGTGGGTCATGTTTAATATCAATGTGAGAAAGATGCAGCTAAAACCTTTTTCATAGAAGCACACCGTAAACTCTCTATAAAGCTTCACTCCCTAGTGAGCTCCTTAAAGGTTCCAAAATTCAATAAGTCCCCCTCTTTAGTAAGCTCCTCCTCTCCTTCAAAAAAGTATGTATGTTTGGGTACATTAAACAGTGGAAGCGTGAACTAGACTCGCGATCTTATATCGCTGTTATACAACAGAAGATGCACTATTTGTGACTTCTGTTTGGTCCTGATCTCGATCTACAATTGGAATAAGCTTCCTGATCTCGATACACCTTCTGAATAAGATCTCCCCACCCCTGGGATTAAATACGCACCCTGGCTGCTTAAAAGGGAGTTTACGGTATGCGAACAAAGAGAAAGAGCAAATTGTCAACCTCGGGCTTGCATAAAATGGTATAACGAAACATTCGAAATTATTGCAAGAATGTCATTTCTGTTCGGCAGCATAACACACATTCCAAGACGAATCTAATTAACAACAAAAATCACACATACCTGCGAATCCTTAAAGAAGTTAAAAATCAGCACATCATCAAACTCCAATCCCTTAGCCTCGTAAATTGTCAGCACGAGACCATGTTTCAATTCATCAGGCATCTTGTCGCGAGCCTCTTCTGAGACCACCAGTATGCACTGATGTGCACCAAACTCAATTCTTGACGACTGTCTTCGGTTGCCTCGCAGGATCATGGCCAGGTCTCCAAAGCTGCAAGACTCCAACAGAACTGGTTTAGGACCTTCAAACAAACCCTGGTCCTTCTCCAGTTGATCAAAGGAATCCGGGAAGAAGTGGAGCAGCATGTCCACTACACTTGAGGCAAGGCGTAGGATACCAGCATGAGAACGATAGTTGTGCGTGAGTTGGTAGAGTTTCTTTGGGACCTGAATTGCTGCCTGGATCCCCACTGCATGGTAGGCCTGGCGAGCATAGTAGAATAGAGACTTAAGGTCGCTGAAGCGGAATGCAACACCTCTCATAATGCTTTGAGCAGTGTCACCTGTGAAGAACAAACCATTGGGATCACGACAACATCTTATAAGTAGCGAGAGTTCTGACTGGGTAAAGTCTTGTGTTTCATCAACATAAATCCGGTGCACCGACCATTCAGGTGCAATCACATTCCCCAGGCGCAGAAACAAGCTGAATACTACATCTGCTTCATCAAACATTCCGCGTGAGCTCTTGATTTGATGGTAGTTCTGGAACACTGCATACACTTGGCTTCTATCTGCCGAGAAGTTGGGTGCTCTCTTTCGGCCAAGGTCAATGTACTCTTCCAAACTCAGAAATCCTTTCTCGGTGTGAAGTGCTTCCACAGAGCCCTTGATGAAAGATCTGATCTCAGTCCACACCAAAGTGGGATGGAAGTGAACCTTCTCCCTCCTAGTAATGCGTGGCCACAACTCATTGGCAAATACGTCATAGGAAACTTCCCTTCGAGGATCAAAAAACTGTTTCTCGCCCTTTGCTGCTACGTTGTCTGCAGCTTCATACTCGTCAACTTCAAGAAGATCTTCTCCATCGCTCTCACTGTCTTCTTCAATAGCTGCAAGATGTGTTTCTTCTGTCCCCCAACCTGCAATCTTCTTCAAAAGACTTCCATTGTCAGCACGTGGAAAGAACTTCTTTCCTGGGAGGGAAGCATCTAATATCAGTAACCAGTCGCGTGAACTGATGAACAGTGGCCAGGCAGCTTCATCAACATCCTGCAGGCACGAAGGCAGAGGGTTACCAACAACTTCCGAGTGTTCCCTTGCTGCTGGACAGGCATTGCTCAGCTCACTGAAGTTCTTTTGCACTTCACTGCAAAGAACAGAATTCTTGGTTACAAACATCTGGTGTAAATGCTCATACTCTGCTTCTTCTGCACTGAAATCCTCGCACACAGCGACACCACAACTATCATCACTTCCTTCCTGCTCCTGGCGACGGGCTTCCTTGGCATGGACAAAGTCACTGCTTTGGCAGAAATCGTCAATCTCAAGCTGATTTCCATTTGTCACATGCACTCCCGCTTTCTCTCTCTTTGCTTCTTCTATTGGCTCATCACCACTGATTTCACTCTTCTTTGGTAGGAATTGGACTAGTTTTGGCATGTGCGGACCAGCAGTAATAGCTTTCTGCCAGTAAGACTCAAACTCACTCCATAGCCTGTAAAGACAGCATGTTGTCTTTCCAGTTCCGCTGCGGCCAAGGAGAATAACAGCAGATGGTGGATTCGGTCGTAAGTTGATAATAGCATGTTCAAGCTCTGTAACTCTAAAAGGAAAGTCGACTTTTAGATTAGGATTGGTATGGAGTATGGAATTCACCAGTGCAGAGGAGAACGAGTAAAACTTCAAGATATGGTATTCTTGATCATTGGCACTTGCTGGAGGAAAGAAAAACCTCTTTGACAGCCGCTGGTCGTGTTGGTGTTCCCTTTTGCAATCATCGACCCAAGAGTTTTCAAAGTCATTGGCCACTTCAACATAAACCTTTGGTATTCGCTCATCTGACAAACCGTTCTGATCTGTCTCATTTTTTCTTAACCCCTGTAGTTCTCTTCTTATCAAACAACTCTCTCCACGATCTTGCGCCTTCAAAATACATTTCAGCTTATGAACAAGAACTGCATGGTTTGCAGCTACATCCCAAACACGAATAATCTCAGAGTACACTCGTCCACAAGGCTGTGACATGCTTACCCTTATTTCAGGGTCCTTGCTGCATCTTGCCGAGAAGGCGACAGTGAGCTCCCAAATGATCCTTGCAGAACGAGTCAACTTGGCTTCAAACAACATGTGTTTCTTCGAAGAACTCTCCAGACGCCTACACAGCTTTCTGCTCCAGCGACCTCCAGCAAGCATGCGTATTTTTGCAACAATCTTTCGCTTCATCGCATCACTAACTGCCTTGCTTCTGAGTGTCTTCCAAAACTGGTCTGTGCAATCCACTTCCCATGGCAGATTCTCAAAAGGTGAGTCCCAGTCAATGTCTTTATCATATCCCAATGCAACGCCCTCGGTCTCCTCCTCTTCCTCATCATCTTCCAAGGTTAACTCCTCCTCCTTCTCATCATCAACCTCTTTCAACTCTTCTACTTCTTCTGACACTTGCACATTGTCTTCCTCATCATCCTCAAATCGACTTGACGTTTTACGAAGTTTGTCTTCTTCACGTCCAACTCGTTCAATGGCGTCTTGGATGCTTTCTCTAACTTCATCTAGGGGATCTTTTCTTGTTCTTAGTTCAGGCGTTACCGTTGTTGTCGTCTTAGTAGAGCTATTCTGCTGCTCTTGAGAGCTCTTCTTCTGTTCCTGAGCTGGACCAGTTTGTGTTACATCTGGAGACTCCTGCTCAACACTTGTATTGTTATCAGGCACTACAGGTACTCTTTCCACTCGCTTCCGTTTCGGTTTTCGCTGTTTCAAACCAGCTTGATATGCTTGTGCAGCAAGTCTCACCATCTTCAAACGTGGATCTTTCTTCGCCAAATAATCTATGGGTTGCTTGCCATCTTTGTTCCTCAACAGGGGATTAACACCAAAGTCAGATAAAATTTGGGTCGCATCACACTTTCTTCTTGAGCACTTGCCTATCGTTACAAGATGAAAGAGGGTGTTTCCGTTTGCATCAGTGACGTCAGGGTTTTCACAGAACTCAGGATCTAATAGGGTTTTGATGAAAATGAAGCTACCTGCAAAATACAAAAAAGGAAGATAATTTTATTTTAACGAACAAACAACATATAGAACAATGACGAAAGACAAATAGAACAAAAAAAAAGGTTTCGTAGCAGGGGAAAAACAATACTTGTGTCCCAGTTGACAATTGGGGTAAAACAGTAAAAAGGCATTTACAATAATGAAAACAGCAAAGAATGGAAAGTGGGAAAATATGGAAAACGGATTTTAGTTAAGGGAGGAGGGGGGGCGTTCCTTCTTTCGGAAATATACGGTATCAGAAAAGAATTTCCTTCTAACAAAAATGTTGTCGGGATAGAAATTCGTTTCTATTTCTAAAACACTAAGCCGGCCTGTTTAAACTGACTAAAAGAATTCAACACTCCCAAATCTCGAAACGAAGATAATAATCAAATGTTCGATTGCATACTAATGCTGAATTTACTTCATAATGCGACGCGCCAGTTAACTCATATAGTACATTTTTGAGTAGTTTGTGGTTGGGAGTAAGCCAATCAAATCCCCGTCTGGTTACTTGTAAGAAACTGGAGGGGTGTCAGATCAAATAAACTAATTCTGACCACAGTTTGGCGCGTCACTACTGTAACTAATCTAAGTAGGTTAACTTGATTTAGTGGCTCATATCGCATTTTCATACTTCTTATAATCAAGTATCGTTTTACAATCAATAACAGAAATGACTCGTTAGTGACATTCTCACCTTTTGCAAAAGCTTGCTTCAAGGCATGATGGTAGAGTGTATCTCCCTCCTTTAATATAAGACAGGATACATCAGCTTTGTGCTGTAGCAGGGCAGCCGCTACAGTAAACTCTTCTGTTTCAACAGCTACGACAAGAGGACGTCTTCGCCCTCTACCCAATCCATTAGGACATGCTCCACTGTCAAGGAGAATAGGTACTAGCTGGGAACGAATTTCTGTGCGAGACAGCATCACAAGCTCAAGAGGAATTTCCGAGGCGTCACATCCGGTAGCCACACCCCCTTCTCCTTTTATGAACTGCCGCTGGCCGCCCCCACCAAGGTACAGGAGGTACAGTTTTTTCCAGTCCGTCGATAGGGTAACTTCATTGATTAACCTCGTGAGAACGTTGTAAGGCACAGGAAACGTCACGCTTGACATTCCCTCTATAAAAGAATAAGTTAACTGAGCAACATTAAGTTAATGGTTAATCTTAATGTTCCTTGTCATAACACAATACCTATGATATCTGGTGTCCAAAAGTAGCTAAATAAGAACCAGTTACATGTAACAACAATTTACGATGTCTTTCCACATCAGCGGGACTAAAACTCAAGCTGAACGACAGACTTTAACTTGTAAATCATGTTAAAATCATCTCGGCAAGTGGCGAGCTACTTGACAAAATAACTGCGACTAAGAGTTTTCCCACAACAAAACACGCAATATACGCTACTACGAATAGTTAAATTAGGACGAAAAACCAGATTTGCAATTGGGATTTACTAGTCTTGAACTTCGGAGAACTAAACCAAAACATTATCATTAAATTAAAACTCTATACCAGAGAAAAGTATGTACACAGTCTGACACGAATCCTACTGGCTCATGACAGTCTTTGCAGCTTCCTGATAGGGGCTACTTTGTATACGTACACGTACTTTCGCTAGAGGTTTTTTTATCCGAAATTGGACACTCTATATCAGCCTGAAAATGAATTTAAAAAAGGTTTCCTGAATTATGAATACCGATACAAACGATGTCGTATTGTCTACTTGGAGTGCCAGACACTCAACTATAGTAAGAATGCCACGAACAATGGGCAAAGCGATCGTTCATCTCTTTGGAATTTCTAACCTCAAATCCTCAATTCATTTAACTTAGTTGATTCTTGAAAATCTTTAGAAATAGGTGCTCTAAATCTGGTCCAACTAATAACTTACAGTAAACGCGAACTTCTGTAATTAAAAGCTAAGCTACTTCTCTACTCTTGCCACGCTTCATCCCTCGAAATCTAAGATTCAGATTTTTCAGCTACGACAAACTTAATGCATACAGAAATAGTCTCCATCTAAAATGTTAATAGTTCGAGACTGGAGTTTAAGATTTTAAAAAATAAAGTAGGAGTTGATTGAACGAAGTTGAGAATCTGAGATGCACTCAAGAACTTTCATTACTGTTATCAGCAAAAGCGGTAATACAAACCTGGTAATTCGTAAGCTAAATTTAGCATCTGTGATAGTATAACATATCTATCTTCGTCATTCTCGGACCGTTTCAAGGCTTCTGCAAAGGCTCGCACGGCTTCTCTGTTCTGTTTCAAGTTAGCATAGCAATAACCTTGTCGGGCATACCCCTGGTGACAATCCAGATAACGTCGAATTAATATTTAGAACAAATCAATCAACTTCGGCCTGATTGCTTTCGTGTCATGCGATTTATCAGTTAGAGTATTTACTTCGTATTGTTTGAACTGACAAATGAGAAACATTTGAATTCAAAACAGGAAGTCCACAATTAGGGAATTGCCAAAATGACCTCGATATTATAGAGAGCGAAGCGCATTGTTTGTCAAATATAACAGCGATAATTTTCTCTGTTTATACGAATCTCACACCAAAAGTTGCACAAAAGCGAAAAAGTAAAAACGCTTATAGTCCTTGTAGTTACCAAATTATGCACAACAGCAGACAAGAGCAACAACATTCACCTTAAAAAACTGCTTCTCAAACATATTCCTAAATCTTTCTTCTCCAACGACTTTTCAGATAAATTATGGAAACTATCATTCACAGCGCGTGCCAAGTTCACTTTGCATTATTTCGTTTGTATGCGAATGGCAACAAAAATCAAACACCTATTAAAATTCCTTCGTCTCTGATAGGGCGCAAAACACAATCGCGCTAATTTACGCCGAATCACGAGCAAGCATCCCTGCCGACGTCTAGAACTAGCTCTGTAAGACTATGTCCCCAGGGGTAGTTAAAACTACTCTTGACTTTTGTGTAGGCCCTGAATTTTCTCCCGCCCGATGGACTACCCCTGGGTTTCCGAGGATACGACTGCGCATGCGTGCGAGGTAGTAAGAGAAAAAAGCTGGCCAAATTTCCAAGATGGCGTCTTAAAATCTAATTTCTAAAGCAAAAGTATGAAGTGTCGAACTTTTTTCGACCAAAAAATTATGCGACTGACCTTTCACAGTGGACGAAAAAAGCAAGATAAGCAAACCTGGTGTAATACAACCCTTAACTTTTGTATATTTTTCTCGGTTTTTTCAAATGTATGAGCTTGGTTGGCGTTTTTTCGACATGTCCTCCACACCCACCTTAAACCAATTACTTCGGAACTTGGAACAACTCTTGGCATCTTCCAGGCTATGCTGATACTGGTGGATGTTACAGTACGCCAATGCACGGTTGCAGAGAAGGGTGGCCAGGAACGCCTTATCAAAGGACGGGACGTACTTGATCGCCAGTGTGTAGTACTCAATCAACAGCACAAAATGCTTCTCTTTGAATAACTGCTTGCCACGCTCTTTCCACTTGCTTGCTTCTGCCTAGGATTACGAAAAGTATTTCTCTGTTTTCGTAAGACATACAAAGCATTCAGTTTTTGTCACTTATTGTCTTTGCAACCAAGAAAATTTCTAAAAATTCTTTCATACTAATCTCATCCAGTAATATAGATTATCCATTAAAACAGAAACTCTTAAATTACAAATTAACTACGTTGTTATTCTGTAACACTTATCATAAGTACTAAAGATCTGTTTGGTATGTGATCAATCATCAGTTCATTGATATCTACAACAGTTTCCCTGCTCTATTACTAAGCTGTGTCGGACTGCCCGTTGCTCTACTGGTGACTGCAGATCAGGTCATGCGATTGAAAGCGACTGCAAAACCTACCTGGGATTTGACTGGCTTGCTGTTGAAACACTGGTTACCACTATGAACAGCTTTGGAATATTCTTTAAGCTTGAAATACGCGGAGGACAAATGTATGTGAACTTGGTGCAGGAAACTTGAGGAGGCGGAACTAGAGAGGGAAGAACTGCTGAACTGAAGAGACAGGTTCAGAAGTTTTACGGCTTTTTTGTGATCATCAGATTTCATGGCTGCTATCCCACAATCCTTCCAGTACTGGGCTTGATTCTGAAAATAAGAATATGCATTTGACACGACATAAATGTTAAAACTGCAGAGTGAAACTAATTAAGCGAACAAACTTAAGACAAAGCAAGGAACCAGATTTATAGCATCGTATTTACTTGATTAAGTACATGGTCTTCATCATATACATGAATCGAACAAGTCCGGACTCCAGCGAATTTGGATTATTTCTGAACTGTTCTTCCATAATATAGTAGACTTCCGTCGATATGTTTTCTTCAAACGAAGCTCGATACAATTCCTTTTAAACGTGCAAACATGTAAAGGCAGGGCATAAGAAAAGCGAGAACGAAAGAAGGACACAGAAGAACAACGACAATGACAGCATTTACAATACCAAGCAAAGGAACAAGTAAAGCTGTTAAAAGAAAACTTTAAGTATTGTTTCACCTTTTCAAAACTCTTCTTTTTGAAATGTGGTTTTTCTTTTAGAGTAAGGCTGACATAAATTTGCCTCATCTCAACATTCAAGTTCGTTATTGTCCCTATACAGTTTGGACGTGTTACAACTTTGTAATAAAATGAGAATCGTATACACACAAGCACATTCTCAGTCAACAGTTCAGATACCGAATCGATCACGATGTCGGTTTTCAATCTCTGCTTGGATTATCAAGCAAACTGTGTTGACAAAGTATCTTAAATACATCGTGTGGAGAGGTTGACAATGCTAAAGCTACACGTTGAGACAAAACAGGGTGACCAAGCCATACTACCTCACGATGAGAAGAACTCGCGCCAGTTGAGGGATACAGACATGACGTATCCGCTTTGTACTTGATGAGATTCATCGCCAAAGCGAAGTCGTCCACCTCCATGGCAAGGCTCAAAGGCTGTTTCTTGCAACCAGGCAGACCGTTAGCTGAGGCGCCATGATCTAACAAAAGCTCAACAAGCTTGCTTCGCTCCGGTATTTGGGCCTGCATCACGAGATCTATCGGAACCTGGGATGCATTACAGCCAGTTGCCAATCCACCGCGACCTTTGGAAAAGGAACGATGAGCATATCCTCCCAAGAAAAGCATGTGGATCTTGTTCCACTCTCCCTTATTCACTGCATTTTGAATAACTCGCTGTAAAATGTCTGATGGAATTCGACAGGACACACTCGTTGTACCATCTGTGGAGCAAAATTGACACGTGTAATACACGAGTCATGCAAGTATGAACAACAAATAGTTGAGGAATACGTGTAGTACCCAATGGCCAATAGCAATTCTTATGGTTCAACATTTTTTGAAACAACTATTCGACACAGCGTGGTAAAAAAAGGACTTGTACTGCAATTCATAGAACTATGCTAATTATTTTATTAAGACTTGGAAAACTATTTGTAAATGCAGTTGGTTGATTGTCCGTGTGAATGTTAAGTCCTGAGAAGAACGGCAGTTGCAGGTTGTGACTGACGTTTCGACAACCTATGTGGAAATCGTCTTCAGAATCAATGTTAGCGTGGTCATGATAGAGTTCCTACTTATCGCGTTATCGAAGATGGTAGTTCTGTTTAATGTTTGTGGTTTGGTGGCGACAGTCAAAATCGTATCGGTAATTTTGTTTGTGTGTGGTTCAAAGGCAGTACTAAAAGTCTGTGCGTCGCGAAAAAGTTCACAAAACAAGCTTTTTAACTCAATAAACAGTACCTTCGACATGTAACGCTGTAGAAATTATTTGGGAAACCATGGTTATTCGGTCCTCTCTAATTTCTGTTCTTTTAAAGGCATCGCAAAGAACTTTCAGGGCGTCTTTGTGGCGACCAAGGCTAATAAGACACGTTGCCTTGCGGTAGTATCCCTAACGAAAAACAAAACGTGCACCACATTTAAAACTTACAACGTCATCCAATCACATGCAAGAGAATCCTTAGATTATCTTCTAGCTCGACCAACGCAAAAAATAGGCTCTGTCGAAATCTTGTCGATCTTTTGTTAAATGTATACTGAAAGACAATTTCACGCAGATTATTTGACAAGTAACCCTTCATTTCATACTACTCAATTTTTCCGGTGTTTGGCACCCTGGAACACTGTTAAAAACGTCTTAGGAAAGATAGTGTTACCTTAAAATCCCGCTCATGAACCCCTCTGGTAAGAAGTTCCTAGTTTAAAGCTTACCTCTTTACCAACAATAACACATTCCCATTATAAGCCCCCCCCCCCCCCCCCCCCCCCCCCCACCACC
>JAOBYE010523306.1:12993-23461 GCA_025403585.1 Parazoanthus swiftii
CATACATGTATCCTCCTCTCTTGGTTCCACCCCCTCCCCTTTCTCCCTCAGAAAAAATACTTCAGTTGTGTTAACCTTGTTTTGTAATTTTGCGTTGGAAAAAAAATACTACTCAAATTATATAACTATCAGTGTCAAGATCAATAGTTTCACGGGGAATTGTAAAATATATTCAAAAGTTTCCTACATTATAAGTTCCCACGATTATAAGACCGATCCAAAATCCTCCACGGACATGATCTTAGCCCATGCTTACAAGCAGGATTTTATGTTTAAGTAATACAAAACGAAAACATGCTGGTAGATGAAAGAACACTAAAGATACGTAGAAAAAGCATGACGCGAAACG
Source organism: Parazoanthus swiftii (assembly GCA_025403585.1). Taxonomy (NCBI): domain Eukaryota; kingdom Metazoa; phylum Cnidaria; class Anthozoa; order Zoantharia; family Parazoanthidae; genus Parazoanthus; species Parazoanthus swiftii. The sequence goes on from JAOBYE010523306.1 coordinate 13,343, forward strand.
GAGTTCTTTCATAGCTATTTGATTTTTCTTTCATCTCCCCAGGTGTTTTCAATAACGGATGGAAACACAGACAGTATTCTATTTTTTTCATGAAATGTTTACGACGGGTCAAATCGGCGTTTCACAAACATTGATAAATGGCACCAACGAGCATGCGCGTGATACCGGTAGCATTTTTAACATGGTAGTCACTGACTGATGATAACGAAATTCCAGGCGTTTTACATGATAGAAAATTTATTTTTTCAGGACCCAACCCAAAAATTCTCTCGTCAAAAACAAAACAATATCAAAAAAATTCTTCCTCTTTCCGATCAAAGTGAGACGGGACAAAAATGACCAAAGTCTCCAGAAACTGATTCTTCACAAAATAGAAAAAGTACAATCATGAGCCAGATGCTTCTGCATTTTTTGGTTTGTTTATAAAACTGTTAAAAAATTTTCCGCAAAATTCCAGGAGTTTTCCAGGAGTACAGCGAAATTATCTGTTTTTCCAGGAGTTTTCCAGGGCCCTGGAAGAAAAATTCAAAATTCCAGGAGTTTTCCAGGAATTCTAGGAGTAGTGAGCACCATGTTTTCAGTATCCAGTGTTCACCTTAAACCATTCTGGCCGAACATTGATACACCTCTGTGCATCATTAAGGGCTTCGTCTTGTTTTCCAAGCTGAGAGAGTGCCAGGCATCGGTTGCTGAGTAGCACGCTCATCAGTTCTTCTGAACCATGGGAGGGGCAGTGCTCAATTGCCAAGGCATAGAATTGTGTTACCACTTCAAACTCTTTGGCCTTGAACAGCTGGTTGCCTCGATCTTTCCACTTCTTTGCCTCTGACTGCATTTCCCCAAACAGGAAAGAATTGGTTAAGGGTTTGGTCAATAGATTCATGTACAGTCGGAAATTAAAGGAGTATTGCTTTACTGTTCTAAACATTTTAAGTTTATTGCAGGGAATAGGCAATCTGAGTTATAACCAAGCAGACTCGTAAGTCGGCATATGGTCAAAGCAAACAAGAGACAGTTGCAACAATTTGCGGCCAAATTTAAACTTGTTTAAGCCAACGTGAGGCAGTAGTACTTGTTAGAGGTTTTTTTCCAACAGTTTGTATTTGACAGTTGTAATATTTGGTTACAGTGGTTGGTTCAACAAATTTGTTACAATGTTCTTTAACGCTAAATTTTTATAGGAGGAAATTGGAACGGAAGTACTAACTTACACGAGAAAATAATAGTTGCGGTAAAAATAACATTAAAAACAATAATAAAAAAGAGTACATAAATAATAAAATAAATAAATAAAAAGAGAAGTGAACAAATAGGTAATCATTTATTTACTAACCGATGATCTGAACTGCACATATACAGTGGCTACATAACTAAGCTTGAATGAAGCTCTTGAAATATTACGTTCCACTTCTCGTTAAACACATCCTGCTTTTGATGCTTCATTGCAATTTCACTTTCTAGTTTGTATCGATGGTATGTTCTCTCTGTGCTTGATAGACGTTGATAAAATACACAAATTAAGGAGTACATACCTCAGACCTAAGCGATCGCAAGCCAAGCATCTTCTTCCCCACATCTATACAGTCCTCGTAGTTCTTCTGCTTGAAAAATATTTCTGACAGAAAAGCAATACTTTTACAAGATAAATCGCCACAAGCGTCACTTTCTGGAATAAAGTGCAAGGACAGCGTGAACCAGCATTTTGCTTCCTCGTACAAACCACCTTCAAACGCCGTTACTCCCTGCTTCTGCCAGTACATAGCACAATTCTGCAGTGGAAATACAATAGGCAAAGAGATTTAGAAAGTGGTTGTGTTAATCTGACAATATAAAGTGTTTTGAGGATGTATCCGATTGTCTAATGTTGGGCATCTAAGTTACCTTTGCAATATTACTAAAAAGAGTTATCTTGGTTCGAAAGATATTTTAGTCTAAGTCATCACCCAGGCCTACATGTTTAAATGCCAAAAACTACAACAGTACTACCATTATCACGACCATCATCACCACTACCATTATCACGACCATCACAACAACCACCACTCTTATCATCACCATTTTCAAACTTAACATCGTCATCATCACCACCATCTTTGTCACGATCATCCTTTCCATCACAACCACCTTCATTCAACCAACATTAACAGTGTGTGAACGAGGAGCGTATGATCATATATCAAACACTAACAGCGAAAAGCGCTAAGATATGAGCTGGCCACTGTGTTAAGTAACAAAAAACTGAATCAAATATACCCGACATAATACGCTTGTTGAACTTTTTTAACCAAATATCACAAGCTGCTACTTTCGTGTACTGCAGAAATCCAAAACTGCACCTACTGAAGGTTAAGAAAAAGATCTGTTTGGCAAGGGTAGCTGCTGCAACAGCTTGTACACGGTTTCCACTGTTAACAAGATGTGAAATTCAAGGACTTTTCCAGGACCTTTTCGAGCACCATTTCGAGCAAATTGAAGGAACTTCTGTACCAAACAAAACTTACTATATTAAAAAGCATTATTAGTCTATACATCAATTTAGCAGTGAGCTTTACCAGATTTTCTTCTGGGGAAAAACCGAGCTTCCGTTTTTGTTTTCAAACATATTTACATCAAAGGTATTATTTCCAGCTCATTTTGCTTATTTTGTGCAGTTGAAGGTGAAAACTTTCGCCCATTCCAGGATTTTCAAGGACCGCAACCCAAGTTCAAGCACTTTCCAGAGCCTGGAATTTTCTTTTGCCAATTCCAGGACTTTCCAGGATTTTTAAGGACCGTGGCAACCCTGCTTGTATCATAAAACTGCTGCATGCTGTCTAAATCCCATATACAGCTGTTTCAAAAAAGGTTCTCTCAACCATTGCGTATTTATGCAATGTGCACTTGCAAACACTTAGCTGTCCGGATGAGGTATTTGTTATTGGTGTACACTTCCATCGGGGATATTTGCATTCTTCAACCTGCAACTCCTTTCATTCTTGGGTCGGTACCAAAACAACAAGACAACATTTGAAAAAGCTATACATCTGGTTGAGTTCTTGAGGGGGATATACCATGATTTGACTCCAGTACTTACCTTTGACTTCAAATGCTTTACAGAAAGGAGATTGGAAGTGTCCGCACCATACTCTTGCAAAAGAGCGACAGTTTCAAAATCCTCTAATTCCATGGCAACTAGAAGTGGTGAATTCTCACAGCCAGGTGAGCCATCAACCTTCGCATCATGATTGATCAGTGCTTCTACCAGCTTTGCACGATTACGTAGTGGTGCACCGACCAGCTCCTCTAGGGGAACATTACTTGCATCACAACCAATGGCCAGACCTTCATCAGACGACCTTTTGTTGCTGCTGCCAAGGAACAAAAGCTGAAGCTTGTTCCACTCCCGTTTTTCAACAACTTCTGTTACAGCTCGTTGAATTACCGGTTGCGGTACTGCCGATGTGACACGAGATGTGCCTTCTAAAGAAACAAGCCATATCCTAGTTAGAGTGATCAATGCAACAATTGGCCCAAGGGTCCTACTGAAAGGTTGCTAAAATGAATGGTTTAAACAGCCACAAATTATTGTTATCCTTCGTGGTGGTAAGGTTTCGTTCAAAGGAGTAGGTTTACGTTGTTTTTTCTGTCCGATTATCCAACTTCATAGTTCGTTTTAGCAACTACGTGACGCCGCCTAAATTCTATACTTGAAATCATAAATCAGGTATCTCTCTAAATAATTCATATTTAAGTGACAAAATAATGACAGCAACATCAACACAAAATTATCGAACTCAGGGATATCAGGGTTCAAAGTTTTTGCAGACGTGAATTAAAAACGTTAAGCAAACAGCAAACTAGTTTTATCAAACACCATTCCAAAGCCAAAAAACAACCGAGATAAGTACAGAGCCAATCAACGTCAACCAGAATTCCTCAACAAGGCTTGCTCAAGGACAAGAAAACAGTCACCATTGAAGAACAATCACATTGTGACGCTACCAAAGAGCTTTAATTGATCAATCATTCTGTATTTAAAAGAGGGAGACTGTGTATTAACAAGGGCAGATTTGGGAAGGGGTTAACATGAATCGGGCCCCCTTTTCAAAGGCAGCTTGGAATGTTTTCTTAAGAAAAACTGAAAAAAATCCTGTTTTGGAGTGCAGATACCTGCTCTCCCCCCTCCTGAATTGTAGGGCCCCCTTTCCGAAATTTCTGGATCCGCTTTATTACCCCACTGCCAATCAGCATTGACTCAAGCAACTTAAGCAAACTAACATCAGGAGACTCCATTTTGTAGCAGGAATCGAAAATACATTAAGTTACAAAGAGTGCAGGAAAGAACATTTATCGAGCAATTAGAAAACAAGATAAGCTAAGATGGAACACTTCACCGCTGATTGGAATAAACCGAGTTTACAGATGTTAATATTAACTCTGCCAAGCACAAAAAGCATTTGTCGAACAACGCAACACGCACTGGTAAAGCAGGAACAACTGGTGTATGATTACACTAGACATACTATACACACTGCCTCATTTCACAAAATTTTAGCTCCCTCTTTACCAAATCGATTGTGCTGGAAAACAATAAACAAGAACAGAACCCTGTAGCTGCTGTGTTTTCAAGATGAAATAGGAAAACGTCATAATACTACCCACCCTATTCAACGGGTTTATTTTTTAACAAATAGCTACAAGTTTTTCAGTATTAGTTGTGATTTATACAGTGGAAGGTGCAGGATTTACAACCATAAAGGTTAATCAGGCAGTCCTGCACCCTATCTAGGAAACACTACCTTTCAAACACAGCCCTACGTTAAGGACCTGCATCAGTGTATCAAACATCTCATCATCACTCTCTGCAAACTTCATTGCCGCTGCAAATGACCTCATAGCTTCCCGATGTTGAAACTGGGATGCGAGACTTGATCCTAATCGATAGTGCGCCTTTCAAAAAACATTAAGCAAATACGGTGTAGCAACGATTTCTTTAAACTAGCTGTTTTTCTAAATTACATAATTTGTAGCTTAGACTACAAAGCAGACAGGTTATAGAGATAGTCACAATTTCTAGTTAACACAGAGTAAATTAACATGTTCACCTGGACGTTAACAATCAAACTTCAGGCTATCAGCCCAAAACAGAAAAAACTAAAGCCTCTGCTACTTAGGGCAATCTATAATCATTCTGCGTGTCTAAACTCAAAATGAACTTGTCTGAGGGCAACAATTCTGCAAGAAAAACACCAGCAGAATAAGGATAATTTTTAGGGAACCGACGTTTCTAAAGCAACATCTTCTATCACAACTCACGTTGCAAATACCTATTTCTACAGTGGCTGGTTGTATTCAGAGAATACAAAATCTGCTTGTCCAAACAGGAAAGTTCCAGTTAAAGATTTGTCAGGGTCCAACTCAAAACATTACTTGTTGGCAGAAAATTTGACAAACGTTGCGATACACTTTGAATATGACTCAAACATACCAGCAAGAGAACAAGTTGTCTAATATTTTGTACATGTACCAAACACTTATTTTAAAAGCGTGTTTTGATTAACAAAAAATGACAACGTACATGTACCGTTTTCCAGATTCAAGTCTATAATCACTAATGCTATTTTAAAAATCACTTTGTGTACTGTACCTTGGACCACAATGGTCGCAGCTGCACACATTGACTAGCATCTTCCAGAGCTTTGGAAAATGCTTTCAGTTTAAGGTAAACTAGTGAGCGGTTGCAAAGGAGCTGTGAATACAGGTCCGTCTCGTCAAATGGTGTGTAGGATATGGCCAAGGTGTAATAGTCAACCAAAAGACCGAATTGCTGCTCTTTAAATAACTGCTTACCCCTCTCTTTCCACCTTCTGGCTTCAACCTAAAATAGAAAGCCGAAACGGATGAACATGTAAGAGAGATCACATTCATTCGTTTGTTCAATTCATTCATTCATTCATTCCTTCATTCCTTCCTTCCTTCCTTCCCTCCTTCCCTCCCTCCCTCCCTCCCTGTAGTATTACAGTATTTGCTAACTAGTTCAACTATTGTGACATTCCGGGGAACAAGTACCAAGTACCCAAGGCCTTTTTGGCTTTAAGAAATGCAAAGTTAATGATTTAGTTTGTTGATTCAAAATTTACGTTTCATTTTGAATCAAGCATCAGCGAGTAGTAATAGTTGTAGCTTTAAATGCACACATACCGTTTGCGTGGTCGCATCTCAAAGGAAATTCAGCAACACAACCGTGTCGTGTTTGAAGCTGAAAAGTGTTAACTGATGAGATAACACGTACACTTTAGATTTGTCTTTTTTTGTATGATATACTATCAGATCCTTCTGAATGTTTGCTACTTATATGTGAAAACACCTTTTTGCAGCACCAATGAGTCGGTGCTACTGGCACTGTACGAAGCAGTCCATCTCAACCGGAATTTTTTTACTGTTCTTAGTCACGTGACGGTAAGAGCCTATTTTTCTTCTCTGTTTTTCGGTGTATGGCAGCATTTCCTATGTTTAAGTTACATCTAGCTGGCGTTTGTTTTTTCTTGTAAAAAAGAAAAAAGTTTATGTTTAGGTTATATCTAGCTGGTATTTTAGACACGTATCTTTCCAGCCGGGTTCAGAGATTTTTCTGTTTCTCCATGTGGGCCCATTTCTTTTCTAGGTCTTTCGCTCAGAAGGTATTACCTGTACTTGGGATACTTGTAGAGCGCTTTATCTTATCACATTCATATTGTTGTATCAGTTTTATGGAACTTTCAAAAGAACACGAGAATCGTAGCGAGAAGATCTTTATTATGGATAAGACCTGATTTTAAAAACGTGAAATCAAAACTGCAATCTTCTAGGTTGTGAGCACTAGATGAATTTCAATCATACATTTTTTCAAAGAATGCTAAGCTTGCAGTTAGTTTGATATCTGTCCTTCAACTGCAAATAATGTATATTTGTTTACTAGATCTGCAGTTGTAGTTGTTATTTACTTTTTGCCTTTATTTGCCCTCTTCAGACTGTTCCTGGCACCAGTCCCCCAACGTCGCCCACCGCTGCTCCTCCAGTTGTTGAAAGACCGGCGCATGGTAAGTTGGTCTAGTCAGCTGGACAATAGGACAGCAGACTCGGATTAAAAAGTGTCTTAAGTTTTTTTATTCGTTACAATAGAAAACAAATAAAACCACCGTTAAGATTTTGTTGAATTTAGAACTCTATGATTGAGGTTTAACACAACAAACAACTGCAAAATTCGACAAAATTTGATTTTAAAAATTTTGTTGTATTCGTCCTGTACATAAAAGATATACGGAGATGCGGAGATACGATAGGAAGATCGTTGGAAACCTTCGTAAATTGTCGAAAAAACTTTCAAAAAGTGTTTAATGATAGCTTTTTTTTTAAAGAATAGCGTAGAATGGCTTTTATGGTCTGTAATTATTTTACAATAGAGCTCGTTTGTTTCAGATGATTGGGTTATGCTTTGAGATGTACGTAAGTTTAGGTGCACAATGACACCCACATCTACCACACGTGTCAGTCAATTGGTTAAAGCTTCTAATTTGAAATGATTCTATAAGCGTTTTGTCACGGTTTAATAAACGACTGTCGTTTCCGTAACTGATAAAAGAAGTGTCGGACAGCTGCTAAGCTGTTTAATACAGTGAAAGGTCTGAATCCTGGTGAGCTCATATTTATAGCTTGTTGATATTCCAGGGCTGGTGTAGTCCTGAGAAGAACTGTTGTTGGTTTTGACGTTTCGACTGTTGTTGGTTTCGACGTTTCGACAGCCTTTGTGGAAATTATCTTCAGAATCTGACTTCCACACAGGTTGTTAAAACAACATTCTTCTCAGAATTGCATCAAGCCGTTTAACTAGTGGTTTTCACATCCAACCCACAGCGGTTCCTGCTGAGGAGACCTCGCCTGATCTGAGTCACCCAACCAATCTTCTGGTTACGTTCCTCACGTATTCATCCATTGCTCTGCAAAACACCAAAGGTAACCACTGGCTTTTCTCGTTTTCATCAGTGGACTGAGCTGTTGGTTTCATTGGTGGTGGCGGCAATGGTGGTGGTGGGGTTGTGATGGTGTTGGTGTGAGGTGGTACTGGTGATGAAGATGTTAGTCATGATTGTGGTGGTGGCAGTGGTGGTGATGGTGGTAGTGATGGTGGTGATAGTGGTGGCGATGATGTTGATGATTGTGGTGGTGATTGTCGTTGTGGTGGTGATTGTCGTTGTGGTGGTGATGGTGGTGGTGGTGGTGATTGTGTTGGTGGTGGCAGTAGTGATGGTGTTGTGTTGGTGGTGATTGTGGTGGTGGTAGCGGTGGTGGTGGTGGCAACAGTTATGGTGATTGTGATGTTGTTGTTAGTGATGGTGATGGTAGTGTAATTTGGGGTTGGGTGTTGAGGAGTGGAAAACTTCGAATTTTAATTTTTAAGGCTACGGGTTTTTGTTCCTTGAAAAAGCCTCATCATTTTTGTATTTTCTGGGAAAGTCCTGGAATTGTAGCCCCCCAATTGAAGAACTCTTGGACTCCACTGTTATTAGATGATCCTCAGTTAACAAATGAATATTTTGAGATAAAACGTGTAGGTTTAATAAGTTTGTAACTTATGATCCATCATTATTTCTGATTTTTGGTCATGCTTTTCTGCATTGTGTTCATAACATAAGGTCATGGAATTTTGATAATCCATTTTGTGTATTTACTGTTACCTGTTTTGTTTTTAAATTGCTTGTAGATAAACATGGTAAAAATAATTAAGACCCTGTCTTAGATATAAGACCTTTTAGGTCCTCTTTTGAAGAAGTGCCCCTATGTTAGTACCAAAAATAATTAGGAGCTCCATCTCAATTATGTGCTTCCAGTTTTGAGTCCAAAAGTACGTAAGGTCTTCTCGAATGAGCACTTCTTGTTGGTCCCAAAAGTTGATTACTGCATTACTGCAAGGGCTGGAACAATTGTTTTTGTTGGTTACTTTTGCATCATCGAGAGGGTGACATGTAATGTTTTATTGCTTGTTGTTGCAGACGATAAGGGAACAAGCACCACAAAACTGTGTCTGATAATTCTGACCTGTATCGCCGAGGTACGCTCGCCAAGGTTCATACAGTCCTTGGAAATCCTTGATTTGGGATTTCCGAGAACTTTAGAACTCTTGAAATTAGACTCTGGTCCGTTAACGTTCATGGAAAAGCACTGTAGTGTATAAATTTGTATTTTGTTGCTCCTGTGGTTTTCGTATACACTGGAAGTAGTTATTGATCATGTGTTGAATTGCTTAAAAACAAAATGCTTGTTTTCTTAAATTTTGTGCGAGAAAGCTCTGTTATAATTGGTTTGTCTAGGCAGCAACATTTATCGATTGCCAAATCTTGGACAAAACCGGGTTGGTTGAGTTTGGTGTAGGACATCGTCAAAACCTGTGGTTCGTTTCATCTCACGTGAGCGTTTTATCAAGCTGGATTTGGCTATTTTAGTTTTACTTAATTTAAATTAATTTAGTGTATTTTCTGCTGTATTCTAGCTCACATTTTAATCGTGTAAAGTGCTACTAATCAGCGTATGACAGGAGCACTATGGAAGCTTTTAAATTCTTCGTCGTCTTCTTCTCTTTTTTCTTCCTGTTCTTGTTCTTCTCGTTCTTATTGTTCTTCTCCTTTTTCGTCTTGTTCTTGTTCTTCTTGTTCTTGTTCTTGTTCTTCTTGTTCTTGTTCTTGTTCTTGTTCTTCTTGTTTTTGTTCTTGTTCTTTTTCTTCTTCCTCTTCCTCTTCCTCTTCTTCTTCTCTTCCTTTTCCTCTTCCTCTTCTTCTTCCTCTTTTTCCTCTTTTTCCTCCTCCTCTTCCTCTTCCTCTTCCTCTTCTTCTTCCTCTTCCTCTTTTTCCTGTTTTTCCTCTTCCTCTTCCTCCTCTTCTTCTTCTTTTTCTTCTTCTTTTTCTTCCTCTTTTTGTTTTTTTTCCTTAATATTATTACTTTGTTGGTCATGTAGGACCAGTATGCGAACGCATTCCTGCATGATACAAACATGACCTTCTCCGTACCGCTACATAGAGTGGTAAGTGGCAGATGTTTCTATTTTATTCTATTTTGTTGATTTTATTTATAGTATTTAGCCATTTTATTAATTACAGCACTTGATAG
>JAOBYE010523307.1:0-12980 GCA_025403585.1 Parazoanthus swiftii
AAGAAACGAATGAGTGGTACAAACAGGAAATGGGAAAACGGAAAGTCAAAAATTCAGCAGCCGTCTTTGTTGACGTTCCCTTCTTAGCTGCTTAAGTTCCCAATTTTCGTTGCTAATTTCTTTCGCAAAGGTTGGTAGCCGCCCTTCCGTTCCTCGAGTATCACCTTTATTACATTATTTTCAACTTAAATTGGAACCATTTGAGAAGCACTTCCTTGGTAGTTGGGAGAATTTTGCCGATATGCTTTCTTGTGTAGCGATCGGGAGGAGTACATCTATCGAGATACAGATACACGCTATTGCCATACAAAAAGGTCCCAAAGTTCTTTTGTAAGTGTGCGTAGAACTTTTAAAATAGCGATATCAGGTCACATTTATAACCGGAATATACGTTAACGTTTACAGTACAATAGTCTTGTACAAAACGACAAGTTTTTATTTACGCCAAAACAAGCACGTTAAAATTATTGGTGGGAGAAGCCCGTCCCATACCCGTCCCCGAGCCGAGACTCTGTCCTACAGTGTGTACCGTTCTGAACAATGTTCGATTTGCACCACATTTCGGCCATCCTGGTTGTACGTTTCCTCATATCCTGTTGCATTTCCACATGAACTGCTCTTTACACGCATATCTAGCCAGTTTACTTAAAATTTCCTCGATTACCTACATAGGACTCATGGCTTTATGCATTCATTGACCCCCCCCCCCTCCAACTCATTAAATGGCTCTGCAAGGGAACCATATCTAAGATAAACCTAAGACAATCAACATTGACATAGTAGATCAGTTTATTCCACTTTCAAGGGGTAGTACAAATTATAATATTGACCGAAGTCCAAGCAATTGAAATGAGTACAGCAAAATTTTGGCTGCAGCTGTGTTGGTCGTTGTCTCACAACTCAAACACATCACCGCCGAAAATCACTCGGAAAGTCTCAAGGTAAGCTACTTGGAGCACAGCTGATTTTCAAGAACAATTTCACAAACACCATTTCAAAAACAACCCAATAGCTTGAAAGCTCAAAAGCAAAAATCGCCTGCTGAAGGAGCTGTTCAGTCGTCGTCTTTCTTCAACTGAGCTTCCATTTTTTTCTTCAGCTTCTCATAGTGCTCCAGGGACTCCTTATGTCGTTGGATCTGTTCTTCGTGGTGTTTGATCTCACGTTTGTGGATCTCGGCCATGTGCTTTTGCTGTTCCTTCAGCGCCTTCAGCTGGGCTTGTTGCTTGAAGATAAATAAACAGATATTTCCATGCATGTTTTATTATTTGTCAGATTTAACACAAAGAGAAGAGCACACCTGCAAAACTCAAAAAGGACACAATATGTACCTTGTCACCCACCTACAACATGACAAAATTAAAAACTTTACCCAAAACATAACTACCCTAACAAAAAACAGAAATATCTGAGGCAAACAATACTACTGTAAGCTTCATTTAATGCTGTTGCACTGCGAGTGGTTGTCCATTCTCCAAAGACAGAGGCTTGTGTTTAAATTGCTTGACGGCATAGAAAGTGGCATGAAAGTCAATTTTGTGGAGAGAGAAAAATGGGAGAACCCAGGGAAATGCCTGGGAGTCAGAAGGAGAATGACAAATCTCAGTCCACAAGCAAAGCAAACAGGACTTGTTCCCAGGTCCTGCTAACTACTTGGCCATCCTCACTTCTAGATAAAAACGTCCTCAAAGTCTAAACTAATGGGGGACTCAAGTCCTTGAAAACAAAAACTTTAATTCAAGGAATTTTAAGGACAGTACAAACCCAGTTTAATAAAACAAGCACTCAAAACCCATACAATAGAGCGTACACACCCTTTTCCTACTAATCGTTCCAGAATCTTGATCCTGGCTAATCCATTCCAAAACTGTTGAATCAGTACCTGACAGCTATACGAAGGCGTCCCATTGGTATACTCACCTGCTTTCTAAAGTACTGTTCCTCTTGGGCGTACTCCATCTTACCAAACGCCCCTCCTGCACTCCTGGTGGGGCAGAGCAAAATAATAATTTATTATTTAGTCCTTCACTCTTAGATACTAGATAGATAAAAAAATAACAGTTTGTTGTATAAGCAGTGCATTAATTTTGTAACAGTTTCCATTCTATTCACCTTGCCTATAATAATATTTATTTAGTAACTTTGCTCATATAGTGCCGGGTGGAACGAGGACAGAGAATGAGTATGAAAGTGGTCAAAACTGATCTTACTTTAGCATAGTACCTAACGAATGCATACTGTTTAAGGAGCTCTTTTACCCAAACAACACCAATTCAGCAATTGCTCTAGAACCAAGCTTTTTAAAAGTATCAACTCAGTAAAATATGGTACCCCCAAGATCTTACAAGGAACCAAGTTCTTTACACACACCAAAACAACCTAGAAAAAGCTCTATCACCAAATGATTATTGATTATCAATCAAAAATCTACCACCACGTGCCAGCAGTTACATTTATGATATATTACTTGGCATCTCTGAGTGGCTGCACAGTTTGGCCAGAAATGTTAGGTCACTTACCTCACAGCTCCTCCTCCACCACCTCCCTATGAACAGAAAAACAGCACTCGTTATTCTCTGTTGCAATATTATACAAAGATGTAATTTCTAGCTAAAGTAAGCTCAAGGGCGAGGGGTAAATCTTTCAATCAACAATCAATAACTCTTGCTTAGATCCAAATCCACAATTTCTGAAATCTGTTGATTTCACTATATTTTGGTTGACCATTTAATCCAATAAATTCCAAATTCGGTTCAAAAATTTGGCCTAACCTGAATCCAAGTGCTCATTATCAAAATTTTGTAATATAAATTTTAAGGATTTTCGAGATATTATCCACAGATTCTTGGAGTCTATTGGTGCAGTGAACTTGAATTACTCTGAAGTCCCTAATAATAGTATTGAGTGGAATAATGGTACAGGGTGAAAGAATCTTCCAAAACTAATAATAGTACAGGTCAGAACAATAGTACATTGTGGAAAAAACTCGAAAACGTAATAATGGTACAGGTCATTGAAGGCTATAATTTAAAAGGATTGGCCCTTGTTTTGTTGAGAAATAGTCGGGCATACCCACACTCATAAGAAGACATAGTAAGATGTATATCTTCTAAACTCCAAACTCTCATTTTTGGCATTCTTCAAAGACAGAAAAAGTTCTCAAATGGCTTTTGACTTATACGACTGTTGGTTTACCACAGACTTCTTTCATTTTGGATCCCAATGCTTTTCTTTTGCATTACCTGCTTCAAGTTTGTACATAAGACACAACTTTGCAAGTTTCTCTTTTTGATTTAAGCTGTATTTATCATATTTCAAAGCAAAAGGTTCTGTCATACTAGAAAGAGTAAGTACAACATTTTTTCCTGTGAACGGCAGGGATCAGGAGGTCACGTAACATGTTTTTTTTGGCGCCCTTGTCTACTGCCGTTTCTTGTACCGAGGGACGTCACATCTGACAACCTGAGTAATCATATTGCTTTTTATCACTTTCTCTGCAAATATGGAGTCAAACTTAAAATGCTTTATAAATAACTTTATTACCTTTATCAAGACATATACGTAATATTGTATAATGGAAGAATTGTGCTAATTGCAGGTAATGAAAAGATTTCAGTTTGTGCAATATTAAACAGAAAAGAAAACACTACGAGCTACACAAACTGAAGTTCTCACCGAAAAACAAGGAAAGGATTCAATTATTGCCCTGAAAATGACTGAAGAAAAGCAATTAGCAACACCCTGCTTATTTATTATTTCACGTGAAGCTTCACAAAGTGACAATGCGATAGCATAACAGCCCGGATGGGCTGGCAAACATCAAATCTCAACACATGGTCATGCATCACGTGCTGATAGCCGCATGGGCTCTGGAAACGAGGGAAGGAAACAAAATGGCGATTGCAGGACATGTTGATGTTCATTGTGCTGCAGTTTTACGAAAACATACTAGGCAATTTTATAAGCAGTTCCAATATCATTTTTACTGTACCACGGCCACTATTTGAAAGACTAGATTTTGATATCGTACAGGCTCAACAAGGTTCATACTGAGTTGAAAATTTTTAAAATTTAATAATCGTACAGTCCCGAATTAGGCTGTACCATGTGGATTTTTTTCTCAAAAATAATAATCATACCAGTATAATTATTAGGAACTTCAGAGTATATGTAGGTCAATCAGGCCTGTCAATGAAAAAACAGTTGGTGTGCAATCGTTCGTTCCCTTGGCTGACTGAGGCATGCGATGGCGTGCAATGATAATTTAAGCTTGCCTTTCATTGACAGGCCTGGTCAACTGATTTAGAACTACATATACATTTTGGATTTACTGATTCGAAAATCAAGTTGTTATAGACCAGTAGAATCACAGTCAGAACACACAGATCTGTAAAGTTGACCATTTCACTCCCTCTGTAGATATCAAACACAACAGTGGCCCTCTTGACAGGTTTCATTTTTGAAAACACTCAGTTTTAAGCTGCATTACAGCATTTCTGAAAGGCATGTCTTGAAAATTATTCACTTGCTATTTAAACTCAAACAAAGTGAGAACTGGAGCAGGATTTGCAACAGTTTTCTTCATTTTTCTGTCACAAAAAAACTACTATCTTGGATCATTGATTGGACAACATCATAAGTCTAGTTCAAGGCTCTAACAAAACTAATGTTCAAGGCACAAACAGCAAATTTCTCCTTCAACTTGTGAAACTAAAGAAAGCAATCTTGTTTACAGATTTACACTACTGCTGACAGTTCACAGTGATTCCTGTTAAGAAAGAACACTGGGAACTAGGAAATGGATTGAAAACTCAACAAATGTTTTGTGACTTAGTTTTCTTACCTCAAGAAAATAACTTTCTTGTTGACTTCAAGTTCTAAATTGACTTAATATTGTTAACAAGGAAGTCTATTATTGCTTTTCAATAAAACTCTGAAAAGGTCATATACACTTTACATTTTTAGTTTCAGTTGTTTTATGCTCCTATCAATGTTAAGGGGGAAGGCTGGGCATATGTCAGAGATTTGACAGTGATTAACTGCTCATGGTATGGATGTTTGACCATTTTAAACTTTTAAACCAAACTTTATTTAACGTCCTTATGCTAGGAGTGGTTGCGCATTCTTCCAAGCCATTGCATTATGTTTAATTGCTTGACGGCACAGATATTGGCGCAAAAGTTCATTTTGTACTTTGGATTATCTGACAAGTTTTTACAGTGAATAAGTCACTAATTTGAATGGTTGCACTTGCCCTGGGGTGGGACATTTGAACACAAGTTCTTGTCTGAGTTTAAATGCTCCACCTATATGTCTGTCCCCCACCTTCCGGCTTAACACTGATAGAGGCAAAAAGTGATTAAGAAGGGTACAGATCATTTTCACTCAAGTGAATGAGAATAAATTTTGATATGCTCATCCATGCTGCAGCTATCTATGAGCTGTTTGGAATTTTCTTTATTTGCTGAGGGAGTTCAGCAAAATAAATAAATTAAATATTCAAAAAAAATATAATTTATAATTTACACTAATCCTATATAGCTCTGGACCAGTTTTAAACAAACATGTTGAAGTTCACAAGTTGAAGCTAGATCTGCAGCTGCTTTCCTCCAAAATGATTTCGCTAAATCAAGCAGAACTGAAATCTTTTGCCTATGCACTGCAGATCATCAAACAACTTTAAATGAGACAGCTAAATACATTTTAATGCAGCCTTGCCAAATTTCCAACACGCAAGCACACACGACTGATTCTTGGCGAACCGAATCCGATTACTACACTTCATCTCCTCCATTACCTTTCCTTCTCCACTTCCAAATTCACTTGTCATCCTGTAAGCCGAAGTGTACAACAATCTCGAAGGGATTCTTCGTCCAACACTCCTCGTGATGAGAGCCGCCATCTTGATCACTTCAGTGCAAGAAAATCGGCGGTGAAGAAGAAGTTAAGCCTGGGTCCCACTTCTCCCCGGGTCCTCGCAGACTCTAACAACCGATCACTTGAAGATTTAGACTGGGCCGAGTTGGAGCTGTATTACAGATTCTTCCAGTTAATTCCAAAGGCAGTCATGAATGTACGCGATTTTTCTCGAGGTAAATACTGTGACTGCAATGAAAGGATTAGTTCATTTTCGAGCTAATATGAAAGGGTGAATGTAGAATTTACTGGATCTCACTAAAAGAGATGGCGAACTCGGGGAAGCGAGTTGACCGAGAGGAGAAACTTCTGCAAGCCTCAAGGAAAGGCGATTTGGAGGCTGTCCTTGTAAGTTGGCTATTGTATCAAGTTATTTGAGTGTTTGAATACTGATTTGAAATTGCTTTTCAAAATTGAATTAGCAAAAAACCCTGGGAATTTCCCTATTAATCTTGCAAACTATCAAAACCATAAATATTTGAGCAATAACTCCTGTGCGAAGGTGTGTTTGTCTTCATGCCACGTCAGATCACAGATCAGAAGCCGGGAACCGACGATTTTTTCCTCTTGGTTCTACCCATGCAAACGTCTATTATTTTTACTCACAACACGTAAATATTAAATTTGAATTTAAAAGGCATAAGGATGGTAGCAGGAGAACCAGCAACATTTATTCAGACGCAGTTGGTGTTATATCGCAATGTTCACTCGTGCTTGTATTTGTAACCCCAAATTGTTTGTTAATTTCTTTGGATTCCATGACATTGAAAACCTCGTATTGGTGTATCAGATTGTGAAAAAAGTCTTTTTCAAAAACATCGTCTGTGTTATCTACGTTATTCTGGGTTCATCTACTGATAAGCTTTTTATTTGCCTCTAATGGGCAAAAGAGGTTGCGAGCTGGTCAAGTTCTGGCAGCTTAGAAGTTTGTTTGAATTTAAACGCGTTGTCCATTTCTCGTTCAAGTATATGTGCCAACTTGCAATTGCCCTTTTAACCGATTGCCTTTGGTTTGATAATACCAGAATTTGACATGGATGTAGGATAGCTTCCGTTTTAAGGTGATTTGAAAACGTAATCTACCGTTTATAACATATTACATTAAACTTTAGACTTATAATTAAGGCGTATTGAAAATGAAAGCAACTTTGCCGTCAGTGTCGATTCATATCTAAAACGAACTATTTTATGTGCTCGACCGCCGATGTGAAATTATAAGGTTGTGCTATAAATCGTGAGGCATTAAAAAAACTTGTTAAAGTATTATATATAAATATCAATCTGACAGTCAAGTCATTGCTCCTTGCACGTTCGACATTGCGTCATTGATTTGATCTGTGATTTGTAAATAAGTCATTTGGCTTCTTGTTTAACTGAGATGAGGATCATTCTCTTAGTGTTGAAATGAACAGCACAGTTATACTTGTGTTTCTAGCATTCAAAACATGTTCTTGAAAGAAGATCATTTTAGTGGAAGTTGTTGCCTGTTTCACTTTCACTTTTACTTAAATTGTTACTGTCATGTACTAGTAATGGAATCATGATTAGGTCATAAATAATGTTCATTGGTCCTACTAACTTTCTGGGTGGCCGTACAGTACATGTAATAATGCTCTCACATCACATTTTGTCAGAATTATAAAATCAAAAATTTCTAAAAGATCACAGAGCTGTTCTTTTGACAAGATTCAGAAATCAGCATCAAATAGTTTATTATATAATTTTTTAGATATTAACTTATACAAAAGGTTATGTACAGAATATTTTTGTTAAACCATTAAAAAGCTTACTAGAAACTGAAATGATACTTTGTACATGCTGTCATTTTCATTTTCACAAAATCTGTGGAGCTGAGCTCAATTAAACATCTTCAAACTGATTACTTTTGCATTTCTAGAGAGGGAAAGGTGAGATCATCCTGCAACAGGTGAAAACCTAAAAAAAATCTAATTGAATATCAATAAAACATATTGAATAAATGCAAAGGATTTGTGTAGTTGAATGCAAGTCTTTGACTTTCTGATGCCTGCTTAGGCAGCAAGATTTCCATTTCTATTTCATGTGATTTTAAAATATTCCTGAACAACTCTTGCAAAAATCTCGAACTGGAAAGTCCTTGGTTTTCAGAGTTGTATACCTGCCAACTTTTTCTGTGATAAAGGCGTGAGATTTTTATCCTGGGACTGTCGAGATTTTTCGAAAACGACACGAAGATTCCCGAAGACATCCGAAAACTTCCAAAGACGTCAGAGGTCTTCCGAAGAAGAAGTTATCAAGAAAATGCTTTAGCCACATGGGGCGAACACATTTCCCAGTACCAATCTTAGGACATGTATAAGCGCGACCTCGCTCCCAGTGCAACCTCATTCCCAGTGCTTTTCACTTCAAAAATCAGAGATTGCGAGGAAAATATTATCATTTATTCGTTTTACACATAATTTTCACTTCTTACATCAGTCTGAGTTTACATATTTTTGGAAATTGTGTCAAGCAAGGCGACAACACCTCACATTAATCAATCAGGCGTGAGAATTTGGGTCGCAAGCGTGAGCCAGCGTGAGATTGAAGTTTTCAACCAGCAGGTGTGAGACTCATGCCTAAGGCGTGAGAGTTGGCAGGTATAGAGTTGTAAATTAAGGTAAGCACATTGACTGATAAATATTTCTTTGCAGAACTTGTTGAAACCCAAGATCAAGAGTGGAGTGACATTGCCCTCTATAGACATCAATTGTAAAGGTACTGACTAATGTATCAAGTATTGAGCTTTTCTAAAAAAAGATTCTTAAAAGAAATTTCTGCAGTTCAAACTAGTTGTTGTACAACTAGTTTGTTGAAAGTAAATAGTTTAAAATATTATATAATTATCTAAATTTTTATTGTTAAATGAGGTTTTTTGTCAAAGTCCATTCTCAAGAAAAACCTGCCAATTTTGTAAAAGGAAATAATGCACCATTTGATAAGTACCTTACAATGTACATTTATTATTAGCTGTCATCTTTTTTCAGAAGAAATATGTGCATTGTGTATCTTGTTTTTCAAAACAGTTCCCTACACCAGAAACATTTTATTTGACAAACCAGACTTTCATATAATATTAAATTATTTCATAGTTTCTCAAATTTAAACTTCGTAAAATCATTCAACCACAGTCAGTATTAATATATCTGTACATAGCAAAGAACTACTGATCTGTGTGTTTCACCCACTCGTCAGGGAAGGAAATGAAAGACTTAGTAAGTCTTTTCTTGATGAGTGGGAGAAACACTGCCCCCATGAAACAGATCTGCAGGAAGTAAAACATCGCTGATTTGATCCAATGTATTGACTAGTTATACTCGCTCCAGTGTACTCAAGAATTGTCAAGTGCTCTCTTTGAAGATCGACTGAAAACATTTTCACTTTTATATTTTTATATAATAAATTGTAAACATATATTGAATGTAGGGCTGTAGCAAGCCTTGGAAAACTGGGGGGGGCACCGCCGAGAGCTGAAGGTGCGAGCCTTGTACGGGGGTCTAGGGGCATGCTCCGCCGGGGAATTTTGATAATTAGCTTGTCTAAAAATGAATTTCCTGGGTTTTGAACGCCATTTGAAGCAAAATCAGTGTCAAAAACTAGTGAAACATTACCCTTTTTTCTCAGACTTTGGGCATATTGTTGAACTTGACACATTTGTTGGCGAAGAAACTGGGGGGACACAGGCCCCCCCCAGCCCTACCCCTTGCTACGGCCCTGGAATGCTAAACAGTGTTATTAATTTTCATTTTATTGTTGTCTTCTTGATACAAGCGATTTTCTGACAAGCATATTTAATTACAGGGAAGTCCAAGTCAAATCTGGGTTGGACCCCACTGCACCTTGCAGCTTACTTTGGTAATAAGGATGTCGTCCAAGTTTTAGTGGAGGTGGGTGCTGCCTGTTGACTTTCTAGCACCATTGCTCCCAATGATAATTGTCACTGACAAAGTATTAGGTGTGTGCTGCCCTTAATGGTATTGCTTAAACATACCGATGGGTCTAGAACTGGGTGTGAAATAGGGTATTTGCAAACGTTTTACTGACAAATTTAGTCTGGAACAGGGTGTACCCATTTGTTTTAGCAGACACACAAGAACGCATCAATTTGTCTAATTTGGTATAGATAAGGCAGGGTGCAAATCCAGCAAAAACCAGTACCGGTAATTGTTTGAAAATCACAAATAACCAAATAGTCAATTTAATTATGAAACAGGGCCGATAAAAAAATTATCCTAATTTTGCACCCTGAAAGGATTTTGCGAATTACATTTTCAGGTCTAAAATAGAATCAGGGTTAGAAGGCTTTAAGTGGCTACACCCAACCTAACTATGGGAGAGTATCAATCAATCAACTAATCAATCAATCAATCAGACAATTAATAAAAGACCGTTATAACGGCACAGAGGACTCATGTTGAAGTACCTTTAATTTCACATTTGCTTTTTTTTAAGGCTTAAATACTCATTCTTAAAATCATATACTATATTAGTCTACATGTACTAGAAACATGTGTTTCAATTTGTTTCCTCTAGCATGGGGCCAATGTTAATGCAAGGAATGGGATGGGAGACACTCCACTTCATCGGGCAGCATTTACAGGCAGGACAGTGAGTAGTCCATGGTCTACTGGTCTAAATTGAGTAGTAAGAGTACTTAATTAATGATTGTTAATTAGTTCATTCATTTAACAATTAAATGCTCTGGAAAGCCCATAACATTTTCACAGTTTTGAATATTGTCAGAGTATCAACTGGTTTAGTTTGAACTTGGGGAAAACTTCAGTTACTTCATTGACAAATGAATTGATTGGACATTTCAATGACTGGTTCTGGCTGAAGTTTTCCCAGACATTCTTTATTGTTTAGTTTTTGTAAGATGGTTAAATGCAGGGAGCTGAAGTAGGACAGTATAAAATAATTTGTTTATTAACCTAAATGTTTAGTTTAAGTTAATTAATAGAACAATCGTATTTCAAAAAGCAAGTGGTGCCAGGGACTCAAACTTGAAGTTGACGAATGTATGACTATGCAGTATGTTGAGATACAAGTTAAATTAACTTAGTTTGAATTATATACAGTATCATTATACAAAATAATTTCAAATTAATAAGTATGGTAACCCCTTTTGTGCGTGCATCACTAGGATGTTGTGATGTTGCTGTTACAACATAATGCAGATGTGACTACGATCAACGGTGAGGGCAAGACACCAAGCCAAGTGGCCAACATGGAGGACATCAAACAGCTAATTGTTGGTAAGAAATATTTTTAAAAAATAACTAGTTATATTCATGTTAGATAAATAATCATATACAGCATGGCACATGACTGTGTTTAATGCAAACTTGCCGGTTTAAACAGGGCTCATAATTCACCATTTTTCCAGGTGTACAGCTTTAATTTATGGACCACAAAAATCTTAGGTGCACTTGTAACCAAAACTGTACTTTAGGTGCACCGCGATCATTTCACAGACCTCCAGCTATCTGGATTAGAACTCGGGAATGCCTACAACCGTGTTTTATAGAGAGCCAGGACAGCCATGCAATGTCAGACCTACGTCCAAGTGGACCACTGACGGTTTTTTCTAATGGATAGTGAGTGTGTGTGTATAGTTCAAAAGCGCTCATGAATGTTTATTTCCAATATTTTGCAAATCAGAGGTGTAACGAAAACAGTTATTAAATAAATATGACTCAAGACTGTATAAAATTCCATAGAATTCAGTAAGAGTTGTATTCACTGTGAGAGAAAATTAATCCATTTTTGTTTGGTTTTTTAGCGGCTGAGCGGAGTATGCAGTTAAAACTGGAAGAGGAACTTTTAACTGCTGCTCGCGAAGGAGATGGAAGCAAACTCAAATCTGTGGTTGGTTTTTTTCAGCAACACTTTAATTATTTAAATCAGTATTTTATAATCCACAAGGGCTTGTCATATATTTGTTTGTTTTAAGGTACCTCAAGGGAGCCCAGACGGTATGAACTTTTTATGGGGGAGGGGGGATCATTTTGAAAAACAAACTTTGCAAGCTTGCAAGTACAGAAAATTGAGTTTTCATTTTCCTTAGGCCGCACCAATTTTATTTGATCTTGTTTTACAGGTTATTTGCAGTTCAGTTTTGACTGGAGGCAGAAACAAAAGGTGTCACAAGAATTTCATTAACACAGAAGACATAGTGCTACTTTTTGGCATGACTTGCAAAGGACATCGTTCAATAAATACAGTATACAAAATAAAGGTTTATTCACAGAAGTTAACCCTATCTTGGCCAGTTCTTTTTTATGCTAAGAAGACTTGGGAGGGGAGGGGAGTGATTCATTCCCCTCATTGTAATTTCATTATTGTTTTGTGTATTTGTTTGAAACTTGGCAGTAACACTAATTAGCCCATGATCTCCATAATTGGGCATTAATTAGGACTTAATTGGTGATGACATCATAATGGCATCATTTAATGTGGGAGAGGCCAATGTTATTGTTATATTACTTATTTGTTGATTTTTCTTTTTCTGCAGCTGTCTTCACAGTACCCACCTAACCTCAACTGTCAAGATATTATGGGGAACACCCCCCTTCACTGTGCTGCATACAGGTAAGGAGTTATCAACTGTGAAATGTGTACAGTGCAAAAGATCAGGTACATGTCTTCAGTTCATCTTGGAAAAAACTTTGGAGGCTAAATGTTGTTTTAATATTAAGATCTGATCTATTAAACAAATAATTATGGTTTTCTCCTCCACCTTCTTGTGCTCCCCAAGTGTATACGAACTCAATTGTAATTTTCTATAGCCTTTTTTCATGTACCATATGCACTAGAAGTTTGAAAATGTTAACTTTCCTTTTTTTGAAAGTAACATTTTCCCTTGTATTTTTAGATTTTAACACCAGAACAGGCCCATAGGCAAGTTTTTGTCCCGAGGGGGGGTGCAAATTTCATAAAAGGGGACTCTTAAAAGCCAAATGAATGGGATAATATCATAGGTGACAAATTACTCCTTAATTTTGGCGCGAAATTTCAGCGCTAATTTATAATTTCACATGTGAAAT
>JAOBYE010523529.1:0-12978 GCA_025403585.1 Parazoanthus swiftii
TATCAGGAGACTTTTAAAATTAAATAACTCAAGAATTTCTCAATATTAAGTAGAAGGGTTGTGACCTGGTGTTGTTGACTGTCCCCTCCATACATAGCTTATTCAAACTGGCTGTAGGCTGTTAGGTTAGCTTCTAATGTATCGCGGCTGCTTAGTAGTTACCTCTATGTACATGATTCAGTTTGACCTAAGGAGTTGCATACTTTTCAATTCAGCCCTAGTGGCTGCACTGATGAATGATTAGCCCAACTACAGCACTAACCTACCAACCTATTAACTTAAAAATAACAACACCTCAAAAATGAGGCACCAGTTTCATGCCCATCACAAGTGTTTTCTTATGCTACCAACACTGAGTCAAAACAGCAGATTTGATGCACAGTTGGCTGACAATGACTTACCAATACCATGTCTCCTATACTCCTTTACAACTCCAATACTCAGAATATATGCCACTTGTGCTTCATCACTGTAACTACACCCTAATATTCCAGAGTCCTACAAATTAAAAAAAAAAATTAAAATTCTTAAGGCCACAGTTTCTTAATTCTTAGGTTTAAAAATTCTCTTAACCTTGAAAAAATAAAATATTTCTTTGCCATATATTTTCTATGTTATTTTTAATTATTAGCTTTATTTCAGATCAATCAGGGTTTATATATTAATCCTCATTCATGCTTTGAGATTTTCCATGCTAAAAACAGATTTCCCATTTAAGGATTCATTCTGGCCACCAGTGCAGTAAAGAGACATTGGAATGCTATCAAAAATTTGAAATGAACCTAAGGGGCTGAATTTTATTTTTTCCACTCCTCCACTCCTAACTTCTTGTTAAACAAATCTGTAAATTTAAATATTAAACTGTGCCCTAACATTCATTGACATTTATATTAATCAGTTCAAATTCTCTCCAAAGGTTACTTAAACATTAACAACAACAGCATTAATTTACATTATTAGAATTTTGAAGCAACATTTAGTGAGCTGAACTAACATACAAAGAAGGAAATAATTAGTTATCACTCACTTCTTTATTTGTCCTGGCTTTGCTCTTAACTTCAGCAACAAGTAAACCAATTATTGATTTGTTGCAAGTGGCTGCCAAAGAAAAAAACTTGGGATTTGATGTTATCTCGTTGAACCACATGTCTGGATATCTGTTCAAGAGAGAAAATGCAGGTAAAAATATTTTTAAAAATTCGCGTTAATTTTTTCCTTCACAGTATATGAGTATTAAAATTGTTTATTTTTGTTCACTAGTTGCAGTACGAGTACGATTTTAAAATATTTATACCAAGTCAGTTTTATACGGCTGCTACTCCTTCGCTTCAAAGACAACAAACAAACACCGATAGTAATTAGCTCATATGGCTGCTTATACATAATAAACTGGACAAACACGCCAATTTAAAAATTTTATAGAAACAACGCTGAACTCATACCCAACTGTCAACTGTCAAACGTGTCGATAGCGACAAATCCATGGATAAGCAAAACTGTCGGAACAGCTATCAGTAGCTTTTTATGCGCAATAGTTTTTTCTTAAACAAGAAAAAAGAAATGCTTAATCATGTACCTCTGGCTCAACATCTGTCTTGTCGAAATTTTTTACTTACTCGATGGGAAACCATTCTCTGCACAGCCGCTTGACATCGTCAACGTCTTCTGGACCCAAAAATCGCAACTGCACATTATTTATGAGACCCAGCTTGGTTGTCATCAACTTGATGTCCTAATTGCTACTCAGAGTATCAAATCTTTTACCCTCTCATCTGAAAGAGAGCTTCACTAGGCAAAGGAAATATGTGTACATGTAAATTCATGACTCCATTTTGAACTTCGAGCTTGTCGCTCGGCCGGGAGACTGAGCTTGATAGAATGTCGTCGGGTGCCATCGCGTTACCGATCGTACTGCGTCGGAACTCTTCGGAAGCCGCTCGGTCCACAGCAACAGGATGGCGGGGATTTTGAGGATCTTGATCATAACAAAATCTTATTTTTGTTGCAACTGGCAACCTTAGCCCTATTTCGGAGCTGCAGTTGTTGATTTAACCAAGAGGCATGCAAACATGGCTGCAAGAGGTGCGGATGAGCACTTGAGTGTGAACTCTAACGCGATTTCCTTGAGAGATCTGGTTAAGCAAAAAGAAAAGGAATGGAAAGAAGCTCAGGAACTAAGAATCAAGTCTTTAGAAGTTACTCTCGAAGAGAAAGAAAAGCAGTTGCACAACGAACGAGTAAGGTTTCGAAAGTTGAAAGAGGATTTTGAGTACAATTTGAAACTTGTCGAAGAAAGAGACGCTGAACTTGAAAGGTATGATGCTCTGTTTTCTGAAGTAAAAAATATCGACAGCGTGAGAACTGCAGAAGTCAGTGAGCTAAAAATCAAGCTTGACGACCTCAAGTCAAAGCTGGAACAAGAAGAGAAAGCTCAAGAAGAGCTGCGAAGACATTATCAACAGGTGAACATTAAATGCTTGTTTACATCAGAGATGCAAGAGTAGATGCAGACACAGGGACCCCGGGACAGGGGCATGCTGATGATGATGTCGTAATATATTTTAATAAAAAGCTTCATTGACATGACTTTCCAGTATTGTCAAAGCATTTAAAAAAATAAATAAATAAAATAAAATTTTAAATAATTTAAAAATACATAGGTGATGCACTCACACCAGAGATGCACATCCATAGTCTGAATGTATCTGTGTTTCCACTTGCTTTACCTCATTTCACACTAGAAAATACAAAGGCAATGCTGTGCAAGAGAAAGGAATTCTCCTTTTTCTTGTGTCTGCATCAGAGTCACCACGTGTCACTTTTGTTTTTCTTGCTCTTCTAATCTGAAGGCTGCAGAAATAATTATGTAAAATTTTGATTACAGTATAAACATATAGATGTTTTAAATTTGGTTAAAGAGAACAAAATTACTCTTTCCAGCGTCTCAGGGAACATCAACAAGAACTACAACAGTTCAGGCTGGTAAAAGAAGCAGATGTGAAGAAGGAGAGGGAAGAATATGAATCCTTCAAGAGGGAATTCCAAAGGCGCCTGAGGTTGACTTTTTATCACTTTATGATAAACATGTTTTTTGGGGGGAGTTCTACATCTTTTCTTTTAAATAGAAAATATTTTATTAATCAACATACAGTCATTTCTTGAAAACTGGAACTTTGAAAGGAAATATAAAAAGTTTGAGTTGACGAGAATTCAAGTAAACTGTTGGGAAATAACTCAAAGAGAACAACTGGTTTAGTTCAAGTCATTGGGAGGTTCCAGTTATTGAAAGTCCTCTTTGAATTATAATCAAAGCCAAGAAAAAACAGTTTAAGCTCTAACCATTTCCTAGTTCTCTTAGTTGGTTGGTAAGCCGTAAGGGTTAGATTTTGGCTAGAGAAAAAATTTTAAAAAAGTAAAAATAATTTACCTTATGATAATTATTAAAATAATATGAAATTAATGCTCTATGAAGCTAATTTGAGCTTAAGAAATTTGCATGAGTTTTATTGGCCATTGATTTTGTGTCATTTTTGACAGCGTTAATTTAGTAATTAAAGCACTAATTTTCCAATATTGTAACACAATGTCTTCAAAGTCTTCTTTATAACATATGTTTTAAGAAACAAAACAATTAGAGTGCTCAGTATGTGCATGGCAGTCATGTAGTTTAACTTCAGATTGGCAAAGTCTACAAGTTTCAGGGTACCATACAGGTTCAGCATTAGATAGTTGTTGACTGGGTTTCAGTGGAACACAACCTCGTGAAAACTCTTACCTAACTAAGCCAAAAGCTGAGGGAATCATTTCTTCTAAAGTTCTGGTTCCACAGAATACCAGTCAACAATAATTCTAACTAAATGTAAAACTTATAGTTTGTATCAAATACCACGTTTGTTGTAATTTGTTTTTATATTAACAGGGCTGCTGAAGAAGATGTCAAGACCCAAAGGCAAGAGTTGATGTCTGGTTTTGATGGAGCTCTTCAGAAACGAGAACATGAGTTTAGGCTGAAGCTTGATGAGATGAATAATTCTCTGCTTGCTAGTGATCTTAAAGTAAGTAATAACACAACACTCTGTGGCTAGAGTTCATTGTGCCAGATAAATGCAGACTGCAATCATTAAAACTGTACAGAAAAAACATATTGGTTCTTTTTTATCACTTTAGTATCAGTTATTACAAAATTGAACTGTATGTCTTGTAATTTCCTTTATTCTCCTTTATTAGTTAATTGATTGATATATGAGATCAACAAATTCATCTGACACCATTTTCATTACTATTTTCAACAAGTAGTCTAGGAAAATGAAAATCAAGAGACTAACAACTGTGTGGAGTGTGACTATGAACTGTGCGGTGGAGTTCAACCAGAGCATACTCTATTAGCAATAACATCCACACAAACAATAGTACACCCTTAGTATCAAATCTTCCCACAGAGCACCCGTCCCCCAATACGTTAACAATCCCCCACAACTGAGGTGCTTAAGAGGTCAGTTTTATTTATCCGAGGGGCAACTTAAAGTGTTATCTCTTACCTGTATCACACAAGTTCCAATCTAGTGACAGGCCTAGAAATTAAGATTTTCAGGCACTGGCAACAAAATGCTGGTGAGAAAATCCTCACTAGCAAAAAGGCCGAGATAGGAGAGTAGTACTAGCAAAACTAATATCCCTAGAAAGTATGTTCTGTTTGCCTTAAGCAGAACTTTATATCCCAACAACTAGCCATTTTGCTTTTTAAAATTTCAAAACAAGTTTTTTAATTGCCTTGATCATCAGCGAGTTCATAGCTGATCGATCTGCTTCATCCCAAAGTTTTCCATTTTTCATGTTTTGGCAGTGGGTTTTGGCAGTGCAGTGCAGGAGCGCTTTGAACTCGCATCTTGTTTCTTATTTTCTGAATAGGAATCTTTTTGTTTTCGTTTGAAGTACTTAAGCATGCCCATGTTTCGAGAAGCATACACAAAATGGCAGCCAAAGAGTAAGTTAGTACTCAGGCCACTGAATGCTGTACGAGCACCTGGGAAATATAAGCAATGCAAGTTTTTGGATCGTTTTTCATGTTTGGAGATCATGTTTGTTTCAAATGGACGTTATTCATTTAGTTACAATTGACTGATCGCCAGAAATGTACAGTGTATAGAATTTTGAAGCAATTTTTCATTTCTCCAGAAGACACTAGCAAAATTTTGCTAGTGGAAAATTTTCCGCTAGCAAAGCTGAACATTTTAGTAAAACCCACTAGCATTTTTGCCAGTAGCTAGCGTTAATTTCGAGCCCTGAGTGAGATGGCTTTAAAAATGTCTTTTTTTGTGAGTTGTAAAAACAGAATATAGCAAATCTGTTCAAAGTACAAACAGCCAAGATGTGGTTACTAACATTAGTTTGATTATTCCTCTTTTTGGTGTTGATGATTCGTCTTATCAATTTTAGTCAACATCTATGGTACTTATTGGTATAATTAAATCTGTTTCAATACATCTATAGGTGAAGATGCTAACTAAAGAACTGGAATTGGTGCGAACGAGTGATGTGCAGACAAAGTGTGAGCTTCAAAACTCAACAACAAGCATTCAAGAACTAGAAAAAATCCTGAAACAGAAGGAGTGGGAACTGTCAGATGAGAGGAACATGAACAGTGCCACAGTCCAGGAACTGGAGGCAAAGGTTGAGCAGATAGTGCAGTCAAAGAAAAGAGCTCAGGAAAGTTTTCAGCACAAACAAGCTGAACTGGATCGGTATGTGAGGGAGAAAGAAGCATCTCTGGTGGCAGCTAAGGAGGTTAGCTTCTTTTAAAATGAAGTTGGTCTTGAACAGCAAGGGGAGAAACAAAAGAATAAACCAACCGTTCATTGTGTACATTGGAGGGGAGGTCGGCAAAATATGGGGAGTTTCAACTGTATGTGATAGCTGGTTCGTAAAATATTGTCTTTATTACTCGAAAATAAAAGATATTTTCATGACCCGAATGATATCCTCGATAAGTTCATAAATAGAATGACGCACCACACCAAGAATCAAATGCAATTTTTTTGCAAATGAATGATATGCATAAACTATCATTCTACTTTATTAATATTTTAGCTGAAATTGCGTTTTTGAAACAGGCATATCATGATCGTGAATTAAAGCTAGAGGGGAGAACGAGGGAGCTACAGGGGCATCTGGAGACTCAAGAAGTCGAGTGCCGCAGGTTGGAATGGGCCTACAACGATTCTGTTAAGGAGAAAGAGGTGCAAGTTCAGAGGTATTTAAGTTCACTCATAGTACTAACTAGTACAAAATGGAACTCTCAGTAGTAGATTCATCTATAATACTCGGCTGAGTCATTCATCATAATACGCAATCTGTCTGTACATTTGCAGGTGTTTTGATAAAACCATAACTAAGATGTAGATGTAGGAATTGCATTTCCTGTGCCTGTATTCTGAGTGTGAAATCGTGAAAACGGTTGGTGAAAAAGAAATGAACGGGCTTGATTTTGCAAGATAAAAGATCAGAGAGGACTGACTAGGTCAGATAGTTACTGTATGCAGCGAACAACGGGGATAATCGAGCTTTCTGTGACTGAACATAAGTAGGTCCATTGTCCGAGTTTCAATGACATAAATTAACAGCTGTTAGTATTGCTGACTTTACTACACTTCTGACGGAGTAACGACCACACTGGTGGTACAGCGGTTGGCAAACACCTAGGTCGACTGTCAAACAGTGCAGACACTGTCATAGAACAATTCCACAAAAGGTTTTATAGAAAATTGCAACCTGTCCATTAATCTGTAAAGTCGCCAAGAACAACAGACGAGCAGATGATCGTCCACTTGAAGTACTCAAACATGGTAAAACTCATCTGGGTAGAAGGCTACATCACGCGTTCCCCACCATCTGGGAGAAAAAAGGCATTGATTCGACTGCATGCAACAAGCATTACTGGTAAAAGTTCTGTTTTCGTATGAAGGGAAGGTGAACATATATTACGTATATATTAAATCTCTAGAGGAAAGTCCAGTCTCTAAGACCTACAGTATGTTTCTGTTTGTTTGTTCATAGACTACAGAACACAGTTGCTGAGTTACAGAGCAAGTTGGAGCATCAATCATCTGAACAGAGTCGATTAACCGTGGCCAGAGATTTGGAGTTGGAGGCACTGAGACAACATGAAGAGAAAATGAGAGTTGAAATTGCACAGAGAAAAGAAGGTTTGGAGAGGTGAGGATTGAGCATCAGTTAATAATTTCCCCACTTGATGAATATTATCCTGTACACTTCTTGTTAACCTAAGTATCCACAAAGCAGTTCACTCTTTACAAGAGAAATCTTGCAACAGGTTCTTAGTTCTTACCACTTACATGACTCTCTGTAGTTGAATTGGGGTGTTTTGCCAGCGTTCCGGTTTTGCAATATTTCGTCCATTTCCGTCTCACTCAGGGTTACAAATTGCTGTTCACGACTGGATTGTTTTCGAAAAAGAAATCCATAAATTGGAATTCGGTAATTCTCCTTCCAATTCTTGTTCGTCGTCTTCAATTAATATTTCATATTCCATTTGAAAGCCTTAAATTTTTTCCAAAGCATTTTTTCACGGGTGTGCATCTATCGAGTTGTGGATGGACGCTTACGCCATACAAAAAGCGCGCGAAAAATTGCCAGCTGTGTTCTAAATACTATTGGTACTGTAAATGAAGGTACAAGAAAGAGCTCACTATGGCCCTTGAACGCGAGGCATCCCTTGAGCGGTCTAAGACACAACTGGTGATTGACTGGCAGCGACGTTGCGATGATACTGAACGTGAAGTCCTGTGCAAGCAGGAGGGATTGGTGACAAGTCTAACTAGAGCCAGGGATGAGGTATGAAACAGGTTTTTTGAAATCATTAAATTGCCTCTCAGATCAAATTGCCAAAAGAACTACATCACCATTATTCAGTTGAGCTTCTAAAAGAACATTTTTGAAACAGTTAGTTATAGGTATTACCATTAAGCTAGAAATTTAAAAATCATTTAAAAATCATAGTACTGTTTCAGTGGTTGACTTTGATCATCATTTAATGAGACTGGATTTCACCATATTCAATATGTCCCAGGCAGTTGCGCTGGCCAAGGACCGAGAACGACAACTAAACCAGCGAGAAGACTTGATCCGAGTGTTGACTCAATCACGGGACCAGGCCATCGCGACACTTCAGCGTCATGGTCTCTCTGTTCCGACTCAGCTACCAAGCCGTGACCTTAGTCATACGCAGAAAACATCTGCTGACATGCCACTAGCAGAAAAAGCAAGGGTCTTGGAAGAACAAAACGAAGATTTGAGAGGTGTAATACGTCAGATGCGGCAAGAAATGGAAGAGCTTACCAGTCAAGGGGCTGGCAGACCTCCATCTGTCATGACGCAGCAGGGAAATGACGAACAAGGGGGCGCCCCCGTACCTCTTACTTCGGGTAGGGAGCTAAAAATAAGAATGCAGTTTTGTTTACTTACTACAATAATTGGCAATTAAAGACTTTGTTAAATCATAAAATCCTTCTTCAAAAATGTTCACTTTTTTGGAAGAATAGGTCGTGGACAGCAACGTTTTTGCACAGCCCTTGATAGTCCCCCACCTTTAAATACGATTCGTTTGAAACACCCAACACGTATATCTTTGAGACTCCTTGCATTGATACGCAGTTATCAGGGTATTGCAGTATCGACATAAAGAGACATTATGCGGATGGTCTATAGGCGTAAGTGCATCTGAGTGTTGTTCGGCTGCTGGTCACAGCGACTATGTCTGCATGCGGCAGTCACAGCCTTTCCCAAGCAGCACAACCTTATGGAATGTTTCACAGTTCTTGCGTGGTTATGAATAGGGTGCGGAATACCTTTGCTGCTTATTCAGAATAAAGAGCCTTTCTCTCATCCTTAAAGCGTGGTCTATTATTATGGGTCAATCACGTCAATCTTAAAGCCGATGGAGCTGATGACTAGGAGATTTGCAAATGATATAAAGCCGTTTACCATATCTTTGAACTGAGCTGGTAGGCCATAGGACCTTGTTCTTATTTTTTGTTACACTGCCCTAACAACTTGGGAAAATCTGAGCCTCGGCAATTTTATAAAGAAAAAAGCGTGTAACAAAGTAAAAGTAGTTTGGAAAGTTTTAAGGCGAATTTCAATACTTTTACGTTTTTAGAATATGTCAAGTCCCTCGAAAATGAAATACGTGGTTTACGCTCAAAGAACAGATCCCTTACACAGCGTGTGGAAGAACTTTCTCAAGCTGCTAAATCGCTTGCCTCAACGGATTCACTGACAAAAAAGATAGCTGACCCGTATCTCCAGACACACATCAAGGAACTTAATAACACAATTGGTGAGTTGATACTTCGTCTCTTTTAACATGGATTTGTTTGAGAGAGCAGTTTCTTCGTTACTCCATACAAAATTAGTTCTTTCCAAAACCAGTTCCTTTCAATTTTGCTCAAAGTATATTGATCAAGTCGATTTAGTTTGACAGCGAAATCTTTTTAACAATCAGATTAAACTGTCAAAGATCAATACATATTGGTGCTATATCACATTAATAAAATTATTAATTTTATCCTATGAGCCAAAACTAAATTCGCTTCAGCATTCATAACTGGAACCCTTGTCAATCGTCCTCAAAATTATTTTTAATTTCTTAAGCTGAACAATAGAATGATGGCTGGTTAAAATCTGTAAACCCATCCAGAAGACGATTATATCTTTGGAGGCTTCCTGCAAAACATGTTTGAAACTGAAAATGACGCATTCTGCAGAAAGGGAAACTTCTAGGTTAGCTGCATGAGATAGTATTTCGGCCAGTCAAACATAATTATTCTTTACTCCTATGCACGAACCTTTGAGGCCAGTTTACATGCACTAGCAATTTTTGGCGCAACTTTTATTGCGATTCCCATTGCAATATTTCTTGAACTCGCGCAGTTACTTCCAAAAGTGCGTGTAACGCACCTGCAGTTTCCGTAAATTTGAATACCAAGAAACTTGCAGTGTTTTGAACAATCTCGAAACTTGATGTAACTTGGCGGCGAGAAGAATTGCAATGGAAATTGGGACAAAAGTTGCATCAAAAATTGCTAGTGTATACGGGTCTTTAAACCTTGTACGAGTCTCCATAGTGGTAAGATGTGATGTTCGACTATGTATAGGTGCACTGAGGCAAGAGAAGTTGGATCTACAGGCACAGACTCGGAAACACCAGGCAACTGCAGCACACATACAAGGACTGCTCAGTCAGTGTCAAGAAGAGGTAAGGAGGTTTGTTGGAGTGGGACATACTGATGGCATGCTGTGGAATTGAATAGTATGTAACGAAATCGGACGGCTTGGCATAGCATGAGATTGTCTTGGATCGGATAGGACTTGATTAGTTGAGATATAGCAGAGGACGAAATGAAATGAAATGGAATGGGAAATAGATGACGTGGGATAAGATGAAATTAAGTGAAATTAATTAATTAGTAAGATCGTATGTGAAGAGATAAGGTGAAATGAGGTATGTGGAGTGAAGTGATTTAGGTAACGATCACGAGTTTGGATGTGGTGAGGTTAGTTGGGATCAAGTGCAGAGGACGAAATGGAATTAAATGAAATGGAATGGGAAATAGATGACATGGGATAAGATGAAATTAAGTGAAATTAATTAATTAGTAAGATCGTATGTGAAGAGATAAGGTGAAATGAGGTATGTGGAGTGAAGTGATTTAGGTAACGATCACGAGTTTGGATGTGGTGAGGTTAGTTGGGATCAAGTGCAGAGGACGAAATGGAATTAAATGAAATGGAATGGGAAATAGATGACATGGGATAAGATGAAATTAAGTGAAATTAATTAATTAGTAAGATCGTATGTGAAGAGATGAGGTGAAATGAGGTATATGGAGCGAAGTGATTTAGGTAACGATCACGAGTTTGGATGTGGTGAGGTTAGTTAGGATCAAGTGAGGTGATGTGAGATAAAGCGAAGTGAGGCGACGTGAGGTGTTGTATGGCGGCGTTGTTTGCTCTGGTTTGATAATAAAGTGGTGTGGTTTCGGTTGGTGCATTTGGTGTGGTTGTCCGTTCCATCTCCTACTCGTTCACCCTCAGATTGTAGGATGTTTTAGTTGTAGTAACATTGTATGACTCAACAAGAGTCACTATTAGTCATTATCAGAACTTATCAGCTCTTGCTAGAGTTCGTCCCATTCCCAAACACCTACTGTAAGTTACCAGGTAACTGAAAGTCGAAATCATTACTATTATTAATCCAAGGTGCGCCAGAAGCAGTTGGCTGTGGACCAACTGAAATATGAACTTGCCACTGAAGCGCGGCGCACCGCTGACCAGTTGAGTGCCTACAAACAGAAGACTGCTGACCTGGAGTTACAGCTTGCACAAGTAAGACATGAAGCCGATGAGTACTACAAGAGTGGACTGGAGAGGAACTTGGAAGCGACTGCGCTTGGTAATCAGGTCAGAATTACCAGCAGTTCTAGTTCTTGTGTGCCATTTCCACATGACATCTCCAAAGGGCCATTTACAGGATGATGTATGGAATTGCCACCGTTTTTTCCTCGAACTTTAATACACCAAGTTTTGTCAGTAATTTGAGCCTGTTACTTTTACCTTTGTTCACAACTTGCCTGGTGTGAAATTGCTAAATTATCAGACTGTTTTTATAACCGACTACAGGTATTTATTGAAATACGCTAGAGGGAGAGTGGGCTAAGTACTTAGGTATGTTTTCATGTAAGGACTTCTGGTTTGAACATAGCTTATTTGACAAGGTTTCAGCCTGAAAGTCAGCTAAAGTTGTGTCAACACTACTGCAGTTTCTGTCATCACTGATAATAAACATTTTGACAACAACAGTTAAACTGGACTGGGAGTATGTCTTGAAACCTGTGGTGCTTTGTTAATCTTTTTTTTTGGACTGAAGAACTGTTTCCATAGAGTAAGGGGTTTCGGGCAATTTTTCTTATAGTGTTCATAGTTAGTCACTCAAAATCCTGAAAAAGGGAAAACATAACCAAACGTTTTTATTATGATTATACTTCTCTTTATTTACAGAGCTTGCAGTGTTACAGATTGTTATAGATATTATTACGATTTTACATTTGCAGGTTATAGACATTGGAAGTATGCCTGAGTTTGTTTAAGCTAAAAGTCTCGTACTGAGGATAAAATTGCAAGCATACTTGTACACAAAACTCCGAAATGTAAAAATCTCAAAATTTAGTCAATAATTGTATATAAGAATCAAACAAAACTGTTATAAACAATGCAGTTTTCTTGGCAGCCTAGGTCTTAATTCAAGAAATGTGAACGGTTTCTTGCCTTGTGAGGTGTGTTCAAAGAAAACTGAAGCTAACATCCAGTTTGTTTTTAAACCGAAGGTATCGTCATTGAAGCTGCACCTTGTCTCCCAAGGTCAAACAAACTCGACAAATTTCAACCCTCAAGCTGCAATCATAAGGGAACTACAGAATGAGGTGCAGCAGCTTCGAGGTGATAACATAAGAGGTATACAGTTTTAGTTGTTAGATAAATATAATAAGTTCTTTTTTTACGGAGTTACACTTGTAGTGCACTTGCTTCAATTTTCCTCTTAACTGATTGTGGAATGGAATTATGTTAAGGGAAATACCATATTTGCATGAAATGGATTTAAAAAAAAAACGATTATAGTAAAATTTAACTGAACCCTTTCGCTCCCAGTTTGAGTGCCAAATGACATGTTTATAAATTCCATATGTTTCCAAAAAATAGGTTGGGAGAATTTGAATTTCATCTTAATCAAAGAATTTCGAGTGGATGATCAATTCCTTCATTCTCACAATGAACCAACTTATTCCAAGTTGATACTGTAAGGAGAAAGTAGAAATCATCAGAGCCAGTTATTATTCAGGGCCCGGTTGTTCAAAGCCCGATTAGCGCTAATCCTGGGTTAACTCTTAATAAACCTATAGAGTT
>JAOBYE010523640.1:0-11399 GCA_025403585.1 Parazoanthus swiftii
CAGCTAGTATATATCTAGACAAGAAAGTTCTTGTTGCAGAGTTTGCCAAAATTTCTGTTAATGTTTCTAACACAAACGACTGTCTTAGAAACGTTTCCAGAAGTCTGTGCAGACAGATAACACATTTCGTATAATTCGGCGTAATACTTACAGTTTAGTTCACGGAACTCACTATACAAACAGCACTCTGGATCTCTACTGCTTAAAGTTCGCTCAAGTAGCAGTGTATCATATTATACTAATCAATGTTTGTGGTTTAAAAAGATGAGACACGGGAGGCAAACTAGGTTCGAAGAAGAATGAACTCTCTAACTACGAAATTCTCCTAGGGAAGATTTCCTTACAGTTTCCATAATAGGGAACGGATTTCCTCGAGGGGGTACGGGGAAAGGAGGAGGCAGAGAAAATGTATGCACTATACTACAGTGGAAAAGTGAGCTTAGAACATATACACAATGAGGCGCACTAAAGTGGCTTTTACACGGTGAATCAATGTTTTTTTCTTTTTCACAAGATATATTTTTTGTTTTTAATTAAAAATTTTTAAAAGAAAAGCATCTTAATTCGCCAAAATGACCTGTGATCAGTCGCTTGTGCCATAGTTCGATGGATTTCAAACCAGTTTCTCACTTTGTGTCTCGACCCATAAGATATATCAAAATGATTCATAACAGGACGAATAATCATAATCCATCTTCATCGCCTTCTAAAACTAACCATCCGTACCATTTGCCTCTTGAAAAGGTTTACAGGTATCTAATAGGAGCCTGTTTTTATAGTTAGCTTAAGTTTTCTTGCCAATAAACCTTAAAGCATGCGCCAGGACGTGAAAGAGCGCTATTATATAAGAACTTTGGGTTAGAACAAAACGTTCAATACATTTCGGCAAATAAAATAATACGATTTCTGAAATAAAAAAAAAGAACCTGCAACACACGGACACGATACAGTTCACAACTCTATCTGCCTTTGAAGTGAATACAACACGATGGCTGTTTTCCGACCACAAATTGCCAAACCTACCTTAAGTTTCTTCAGCGCTCTCCTGGCGATCATCCTGCGCACGCAGCACTGTATTAACACGATACTCTTCCTGTACTTCCGGTATCTCTTCCTGGCCAACCAGCGCCTGAACCATCGCTGAATCATCACTGTCTTCTTCCGGTAGAGCAAGTCTCGTTTCAGTTTCCGCGCGAACATACCTCGCGTGAAGGACTGGATCAGAACAATGGAATCATACACGTATAAATAGGCCGAACGGCACAAATAGCCCCGGTAATACCGCTGGATTGTAACAGCAGCTTTGTTTTCACGTATGTCGCGGGCAAGCCTGGAGAAAAAGTTTAAAATGAATCAAGTAAGATATTAATGAAGTAACAATATACTATCCTGGATGTTTTTCAAGAGAAAAATTGTATACTCAGCCATTAGCCTCGTTTTGGTTTTTATTATGTTTTGTTTCTTTACGTCCCATACCCAAGCTGTTAATACATGGAAAACGGTCTGTTGAGCTAGATGTACTTAATATTCTTATATACGGGTTCTAGACTTCAACAAGCTCTACTGCAAAACAAAAAAGTAACAAAATAACAAAAATTTACTAAAAGGATCTTGAGAACAAGCCAAACAGCCAAACGACAAACCCCGAAAACATGAAGACTTCCACGACATCTGTCAGAACAGAAAGTCATACCTCCTAGCCTGGTGGCCGCGAACCCATGCCTGCACAGTAATGGCTGCCTTGCGCATGCGTACATATAACCTATGCTCACGCCAGCAACGGAAGTTCTTCTGAATCATGATACAGCTGTCACGCAACTTGTCAGATCGTAACTTTTCCAGATACGCTACCTGAAACAACAAACACCGTTATGTACCTTTGACGTTACTCACACTGTTTTGATAAGTCTGTATGGAACTGTCATGCAACTCTCATACGTTGACACACCCGAATGTAGCTGTCACGCAAATCATTAGTTTGAGAGACCTGAATAAAGCTGTCAGGCAACTTTTCACGCATTTATATTATTTTGAGATATTTTTCTACGGTGATAAGTCACTCCTGAAGGAAGGCAGTTCGCAGTTACTTGAATGAACTGTGTTAGGAGGCGATTACTGCCATTTACAGACAGAACAGTATCAGGAAGAATGGCTTTAAAATGTGTACGTATCTTAAATTTACCGTGGTCTACCACAAACCCTAAATTCTGATTGGTTATTTTATCGTTGTACATTCACTGATGGACTACATCACCACTGGTTAGTTGGCTTATATTGCGGTCAAGTTCGTGATCTGTTAAACAGACAATACCAATGAACAGTGTTTTTAAGCCTCCTGACTGGCTACAAAATACTCGGATTGGTGCTAGTAACCTCACACACGAGTGAGAAAGTGTACGAGCGTTCAATTCAAGTTTCAAGTGAGTTTCTGCGTCTTCTTTCGCATTTAAAATGCCACGCTGTAGAAAAATATTTATACACTGATTTGCTGTACAATTGAGTATCCTTCAGGGCTGCTGCCTGGCGAATGAATTTCACGTGAGCCTGACTGGTGTATCCACCAACAGCTCTGGGAGTATCCTCCACTTCAAAGAATTTGTCTCTTTATTTATTTTTTTATCTCCTTTCAGGATAAAGAAGAAGTGTTCTTAAAGTGATAACTGTTATCTCATACCTGACCAGCTCGGAAAAATATCTTGGTTTTGCCCAACTGAAACTTGTCTTCATCCTAACGGGAGAAAATACCACTCGAGTAAATAATAAACACAACTTAATGGGAAACAAAGTTTAGTACCTATTTTAAAACGATCGCAAACCATATCATACACGATTAACCTACATCACCTACAAGAAACTAAAACCAATTTTTTACAAAAAAGTCCAGCTGTACCTTAATAATAGTCTCTAAGATCAACCGTATTGTATCTCGAGGTTTCTTCCGGTTCACCAGACTGGACTTGATAATCATCCTGTACCGGTTGAAAAACTCAGGGTAGGTCCACCTTGAGGGGTAACCCGCTGCACTGATTCGCACAGTCTCTAGAACACCGCAGGCTCGCAACTGTTGCATTGCTCTGATTGGTTCAAACTGGAAAGCAGCTTTGTCGTCATTGGGCTTGATACAGCGGATGTAGTGGGGGGTGGTGTTGTTTAGTGTTCCCATCAATTTTTTGAGAGACTCGGAGAACTGGATACAAAATTATACAAAAGGTTCTTTTAGCCATATCCACAACCTATATTTTCTAAAAACTACAAAAGGTAGACATTATTAAAAATTATACTAACACATCATACTACAGTACAATATCCAGGAGCTCTTAAAAAAGGTGTTTATGGCAAATCACTAGCTGTAGTGCAGTAATACCTGTTCATTTCATTTAATTCAGACTACTATAATTCAACCTTATTATTGCCCCAAAACTGCAATCAATCAGTGTTGACAGAGGATTATGTAACTAAATATGTAACTGCCTTCTCGGCAGCATTTCAGTCAATTCCAATCATGTTCTGTTAAACAAATGGACTATCCACAGTAAAACAACCGGGATCAAAGCAAGAAAACAGCAGTAATGATTAAGAGCAATAGTTCAGTTTCATTTTCCCAGTTACCGCTGACTGCAATGACCATAGACTCATTTCTACAGTGTTTAATAGTCTCGACCAGCAAGAACGATTGACGTGCGAGCCTCCAACAACACACTTAGTTATACTTAGCTCACGTCCAAATTGGTGTTTATGATATTTTAACATCAAGTCGAGGCTAACACCGTGAAAACGAGACTGTAGTCAGTTCATCTTCCTACAGGACCCCGTAGAATAGCAGAGCCAATCAGGCTGGGGTGTGCTTATCAATCTAAACGTTTTACAGTTTTCGGGTATACATAAAAGACAAAAACATATTATTTTGGCTATAATCACGCAGGGGGAACTACGGACAAAAAATGGACTTATTGGGCACAAGAACGCAGCGACCAATTCCTTCTGAGGCGGACACTACCTAAGACCACTGATCGTTCTCAAACTGCTAACTCTTCGGAATGGAGGTTAACGAACATTCTTGGAGTCAAAACTATTCGTCCTTAATTGATTGGCTGCGTCTAGTGTTTTTATGTGAATCATGTCAACCTTCAAATTGCTAAGATCGTAAAAAGAGCTGCATCTAACAAAGCCAAAGTGCATATATAAAAACGACCTAACGTATCACAACTAAAATGTGCAACAATAAGACTATAAAATTAACTTCTTCGTAATGGAACTACGATGGGCGTAATGGGAGCACATGTTTTCCCCCTTCGTGTGATTTTGAAGATATAACTGATTTCTGGATGGTCAAATCTTCCAAGAAAAGGCTGCTTTTCTACAGATCTTCCTACCTCTGATCCAACAGTCATCTTGGCCTTCGGAGCATTTTTCCCGACACGTGAACTTGTTCTCTTTCGCGGCACATGCTGCTGGGCTTCGTTCTCTGAGAACAGATCGCCAACAAGCTCGTACTGTTAAAAAGAGAAAGCAGTACTTAATATGTTTGTTTATGGGCAATTTGTAACGACCTCTCACGATTGCTGCTTCTTCTGCATCACAGAGGTGAAAAGCTCTGCCCCTCCACTCGTTGGTACTTGAGAACGCAGAATCTTCTAAATGACACATTACCAAAGCATTTCACAAACTCTAATTTCTTCATTAAAGTTCGCTCCAACTTTCTATATTTTTTCTTAGTCAATCATGACACTTTTCAAACGTCATAAAAATCCAAGATGGTCACCGAGAAAACGGAGGCAGTCAAAGTAATACGCATGCGTGTAACGTTAGAAGGATATATTCAATAAGGAAACAGATTTCATGAAAAAAAATTGCACAATAAATGCAGAACGTTTATCAGCCTTTAGTCTGGTTACTTATGGTGTATGGACGCAGGTCCGATTTAAGTATTTGGAACTTCGCTCTGACCAGGAAAGAACTGAATAGATTGAGGGATTCTCAGTGGAAGAAAAAGGAAGTGGTGAACGATCTTCTAAATTCTTGGATCGGTAAACTCTATCCAAACTCTTGTAAGTAACTAAACTCGAAATTAACGAATTTCCTTTCTCGACTTCTACCTCACGTTACATTTATAGCACTTTTGCCTAGTCACAGCCGAGTCTTCCGCTGTTTTGGTTGTAATTACAAAGGTTCAAAACTTTATAAACAAAAGTTTATAAAACAAGTTAAATATTAGGTTACTATATCACGTTAAGTTGTTGTTTGACACTTATCAAGACTGGAAAGAACTGCTAACACTGCAAAATTAGAATGGACTCGGCAATCAAATTAATTGTGTATTAAAGGTATGTCTATGTTGTTAATAAAATTGGGAAGGGGCAAAATGTCAGTTATGTTGTAAAATACCCATGCATTTTAGAAGTTAGACACGTCAAATGATTAATACTTTAAAAGTTTGAAAAAAAATATAAGAACTAGGTTTAAATAGCAAGTGACACACCCAGGTCGGACAATGTGACTAAAACCGTGAATCTGTAAAAAGGATTTAATTTCTCACTGTATCATTTTAACTTAAAAGGCAATTTCGAATTCTACAGAGGTAAAAAAATTTTTTCCAAGGATAAATACTAGCAGGATTCCTAAAAAATGTGCAGTTCTGCAATTCTCCATCACATTCAAGACCAGTTATAAGACGATTTTAACAAGAGTTACTCACCATGCGATAGTTACTGATTAACGACTAAAACAAAATCAATTATTATTAACAAAAACCCTCACAATGATAATGGAAATACTTTATAATATTCTCTAATTTATTATATAATTCTAAATTGTTACATTCAGTTTCATAAAGTCACTGGTTAGAAAGATTCCATCGTTAATAAAATCTTGGTATTTTGCATTACTCAACACACATACATTAATATGTAATCAATTAATTTGATTACGTTATTAGTATAACTTAAATATGTTAAAAATAGGTTGGATTATATTTTAAGGTCAACACCTCGGTCAATAATTCCTCTGCACGTTTTGAAGAAAATATGATGTCAAGTAAGGATTCATTTTCGTTTGATGGGACAGACTTTCGTGCACTTACTTCTTGTACAGAATGTTATTATATTGTAAAGTAAGGTGAAGACACTCCATTTATTAAGGGAAAAACATCTGCATCCACAGAACCGCCCCTCTCACGTAAATTCCACCACACCACCAGCATTACCCTTGACTCTCTTTTCGAGAAGTGTGAGGGATTTTTGAAGACCCATGAGATATCAGTTCAGGAGATAAGACTAACGGTTTAACGTTCATGTCACGGACAGTTAATTATCGTTTTGTTCTCTAACTAATTTTAGTATTGCAGTACAAAATTAATGTTCCTAGTTATTAAACAGATGTATATCCGTTACTCGTTAATACAGCCATTAAAACGTTTTGGTAAACCAGCCAGTTCAGCCAACGTTCATTTGTTACATAAGATTGATTATGAAAAGTAACTCAAGTAGAGAGCACGGATTCTAAAGCTGAAGCTTCGAGAAAAGTATTCTGCCGTCTTCCAAGGTTCACACAAAACCTTGAGATGGAATTTGATGACTTTCCCATCACTTCCATGACTTAAGAAAGATTCCTTTCCTCACTGGTTTCAGCCAGATTTTCTTTTGCCTTACGGTTTTGAAATTTCAATTGTCGACAGGTAAAATCATATGGGGGTAAAAATGAGAATTCATGACTTTTCCCGTCTTTTTCCTGAATTCCATGAATGAATACCATGGAAACGTGTTTTTAAACTCTCGCACTTTACTTGACTTTTCCATGACAGTGCGAAACCTTCCTAACAAGACGTTTAGGTAGTGATTCGAACTCTAATAATACAACTGAAGTTGTTATTTTCTCATCGTTAGTTCATCATACTTTAGATTGTAAATAATTTATAACACAGCTACCAAATTATAGTTAGAGTATGAACGGTTTAATATTCAGTTACTGCACTGGTTAGATTTAGTTTAGTTTAATTTAGTTTAATTTACTTTAAAGTTTATACTCACGCAGTTCTGACACTCGATGACCGCGGCAACCAGCTCAAACTGTTTAGGAATATGGTGTAAACATCTTTAAGTTTAGTATTCAGATTACGATTAAGCGTCGTGGCTTTAACTAACAGATTACGGCTTTTACTGGACAAAATAAGTTTCATCCAATGTATCAATGTGCTATCGATATGATCTATAGGACTCCCCGCTTACTCTTGAAAGTATTATTATACTGAAAGGACCACCCGGCCTAAATAAAGTTTACCTTCACCTGTACTGCGCTGAGTGTTATAAAACGCACAGATCAGGAACCCAGCATCCTTTGCGCGCGTCTTTAGTTTCGCGCAGTTGAAAGCTTTCGGCTCTACCTCGGTGTAACAACTGATGGTAGACTTCACCAGTGGTGAAGAGCAAAAGCTGCCTGCAATACTGGTAAGTTGCATTCTTCTACTCATAAATTGGAAAATTTGATATAGTTATGGGAGTTAAATTAAACATTTCAGGGCAATATACCTGGTGTCAACCAGACGTCGAGCAAGTTAATGACATCAATTTACCTCCCATAATTGCAATAGGTTTTGTAGAGTATGAGTGTAAGTATCTGTCACACTGAATCGCCGTACAGCCATCACAGCTTACACTGTGACATCATTTGTACATCTCTTTCAGGAAGCACTACGACGTCAGTCGTGAGGTTCTTACACCGAGGCAAATCCAAACTTTCGGCAGACAGTTCCATCGTAAGCTAGCGAGAACACGGATTACTTAATGCGACATTCTTGTAATTAAGCTTTGAAGCACGTAGCAGTACAAAAGGGACTGGCTTCTAACAATGTCTATAGGAATAACACAACAGCAAGAATAACAATATGTTAAATAAATCAGCCTAACCATAATGATTTACGGGTTACGGTCGCAATTTTAGCTGATTTAAATAGTCTCTAAAGTAGTTCCAATCGCTCGAAAATCTACACTGTGTGACCCAGTGTGACTCTGCACGAAGGTTTCCGCCCAGATTTGTGCCTACACGTAACCAGCTCATTTGTCTAACTCTTCAGCCATTGATATTATCTTGTATTATTTATAAAAGAAACTTGATTGCCCGACAGTATGGTGGCCAAACGTTCGCGACCCTGAAGATAAGAGTTTTCTATGTAAGTTTCAGTACGTATGGTCATACATCACATCACGATTAAACCTTAGTCTTTAAGAACAAGATTTACAACAATGTGTCAGTAACAAATAACAACGAAACATCCATCTTTCTTACCTCGCTAGCTTTCAAAATGGCCAAGTGCTCCTCATTGACTCTGTCCCTGTTCTTCAGAACAAACCCGTGAACGTTGTACTCGACAACATCAGCAAAGTGATGAATCAAGAATGCATCATTACCCATCCGCGCTTTGTCAAAGTGTTTGGCCTTCTTCAGGTGATGTTTGTAAAGTTTCTGGGCCCATGAAAGATCGGATCCTTTGGGCATCTTCAGATTGATAACAGAGATATAAATTGATGATTTCAAGACACAACCACAAATAATCAGTATCTTAGAAGACAAAGTTTCATCAATAAAAATTGGAATCTACCAAGATATCCCAAGGTAAACATAGTTTGTCAAGATATAAGAAGATCGAGATCTATTAGACATAGGATGAGAAGACCACGGGTTTCAAACCATCAAAGAGCTAAAACTGACCATACAACCGAAACAATATGTTTACAATGGCACTACGCTAGGATTTCCAATAAATTACGAACACCTTTAAAAGTAGATTACATACAAAGTGAAACCACATGTTTGAAGATTGCAGTTTACAAATACACTTGAAAATTGTGAT
The DNA here is from genome assembly GCA_025403585.1 of Parazoanthus swiftii. Lineage (NCBI taxonomy): Eukaryota > Metazoa > Cnidaria > Anthozoa > Zoantharia > Parazoanthidae > Parazoanthus > Parazoanthus swiftii. The sequence continues at coordinate 8,846 of JAOBYE010523640.1, forward strand.
AACCAACAAAACAGAAAATTACTACTAAAAAATGGAAGACTATCTTCAACGAAACAAAAGATCAAAATTTCCTTATAATTTACGATTATTTTCACGAACACATTACAAAAATAACCATAACTATAAACAGCTCAACATGAAAAACTAAGACTTTTCAAGGGCTTCCAAGGACCTTTTCTGGCAGAATGAAAAATTAAAAAATTAAAAAATTAAAAAAAAAATTAAAAAATTGGCAAACAAAACTTGAAGTTTCTATATTGATAAGATAAATTCTAAATGTTCTCTTGTAGTACAGCAGGCAACCAATCCAAGCATTTAACATATATTACATGTACCTTACATTCCTCGTTTAACAAGTCAAGGATACCAAGCTTGGCTTCGATTAAGTCGATACATGGCTGGTTGTCATAAAAATTAATGAACGACCACTCGATCTCTTCTTTTATGTATTCTTCTTGTTCTAGCTTGAACACATGCTGCAACATGATAAAACGTTAACCAAAATCACTGAAAATCCTTGTGTACGCAGGTTATCTTTGTAGATATTAAGAAGCTCAGTACTGAGCTGTTGTAACGTTGGGTTGTTTTATCTTTGCAGTTTTAAACAAGTAAGAAGCTATACAGAAAATACTGAAGACAGTGTGTACAATGCAAAAAAACAATGCTGTGGCGGGAACTGAATGTGACAATGAAATGGCACAATTGCTACAAAACTGGTTGCAACCAGGTGCTGCCTAACACCTCTGGCATCACTAAACTATATTAGTCTGCGATGCTGCAAGCATTTTCGGTAAAGTCTGATACTACTGCTACAAACTGCCACTGTGGGTAAACAGCAAGTTAAGCTAAGCTGAAGCCATTCACCGCCTTCTCAATGACTGTCAGTGCTTTAACTGTCAGTGTATTTTTTCTGCATGCACGTGATTGTCATCAATACCGGTCGTTTGCTCTGGTGAACGTAAACTTACCTGTGTAAACTGTTGTTGCAATTTCTCATTAGCATAGTTGATGCAGAACTGTTCAAAGCTGTTAACCTCAAATGTTTCAAATCTACAAGAAAGAAACACTCCGTTAACTGATCGCTTTAGTCTTAGTTGTTTGAATAAAAGGTAAACTTAAATCCCATGTTTGTATCAAAAGGATTTCCGTGCTATACGAGGAAACAATTGTCCCTGTCCAAACTGACTTTCCTTTTCATTCCATTCACATAAACATACCAATTTTCGGTTGGATTAAGTTCTTGTATCTTGTTCATCATTAACCCTCGCCTTGCTCAGCTGCGTAACCAGAAACGATTTCCGACAAAAGTGATTTCAATTTCAATCATTTGTAAAAAAAATGCTTTTATATTCATAAAATATAAATGCTAAAAACGGACCAGTAACAGTCCCTTAATCAAGGGGTGGGGTGTTCCTCATAATTGGCGATACAAGTATGTGATGCAATTAACTGTATGGTTTTCGGGGCGATTTGGTCTCGAATAGGGTATACTCTTGGTTTTGTGAGAGGGTCTGTGGACTGTGCAATTCTCTTTCTTATAGCGAACCCAATAATTCAGTTTGGTCTGAAAAGGGATACGCAGAAAATTGCTTTTTCGTGTTGGAAAAACGGTCAGGGTTTGAAGAGTTTGGCGACATACCTCCACCCACAACATGGGTGAGTACCCCACCCACCCCGGTTCCTTACCCATAAATGTCTAGCACGCCAATGAATGAGATCGGTTTGCCAACACTGCTAAGAGTCTTGTTGACGTTCTTTACAATCCATTTAAAAAGCTGGGAGTAAATGTGTTTGGCAAGGGCGTCACGTCCAAACTTCGCCTTAAAAACAATACAAGTGTTAGTTCACCCACTGGCTCTGAAAAGATGTCTCTTAGTCTTCCTCTCACTCTAGGACTACACCTAAATTACATAATGACAAATAACGAAACATCATCGACCTGTCACCACATCAACTTTGTTCTTCTAACTTACTAATAAACTGATTTTTCTTGGAGCTTCAAGATCACTTTTAACTTCTTTTCTCCTACATTCACGCACTTCTCTCTTGTCCGATCACTTTCTCATACCTATATGTAATTTTCTATCCAATTTTGCTCTTAATAAATAGACATAATAATCCACCCCTTTAACTTCATTTCTTTACCTAACCCAGGTTAGGGAAAGCTCAACCTTTTCCCCACAACTTGAGGAGCATGAGCGCGATTGGCTCAGTTAACTGGTTAGATGTCTGACTGTCAACTAAAGATCCCGAATCAATTCTCGGAATATTTCGATGACCTTCTTTCGCCTCAACGTCCATGGACAGGGACGTTAACCCGCTGGTATAGTCTCCCTACGCTCTATCGGGGGACTTGAAACATCTCACATACTTCTCGAAGCTATAAATGTAAAATGCTTCGCGACTCTGCGCTATATCAGCACTACAATTTTCTTATTTTTAACTTAATCCCATCCAACAGGTCTGTTTTCCGTCATTGTCTCTTCTATTTATTTTCCGAGTCACTCTTACTCCTAGAACTACTTTTACTCTTACTCCTAGAACTACTTTTACG